>SJYQ01001299.1:77424-113924 GCA_006410935.1 Redunca redunca | reverse complement strand
ACCACTTATCTGAGACAACAGGCTGGTGAATAGTTTCTCCAATTACAAGAGAGGCATATTGCAAGAGAAGGTAATTCTTGAAAAGTCAAGCTATAAAATAGTAAGAAAACTAACACAGTGTTAATCTTCTATGAGCTATCACTTACCTTCTGCCTATGTAAGGACAGACTAGTATCTACATATATGTTATCCATTCATGACCTAGCTAACTTTTTCTTAATTTTTTTTATGTTTCTATCTAGGCTGTTTGTCTACGTTTCTTTCAAATGGTCGCACAGCTCCAGAAAAGTTGCCAATTTATTTACTGAAAAGAATCTGCATGTAAGTGGACTCTTGCAGTTCAAACTCGTGCTGTTCAAAGGGTCAACCAGGGCAGTCTGTCTGGATAAGACTGTCCAATGAGGGGAGCCATGTGGGCAGGACCCAGGTCTTGGTCTCCACAGGCTCCTAGGACCCAGCAGAACACCCAGTGCGTAGTGGGGACTCAAGAGAGGTGATTGAACCAGGGGCCAGGGCCGGACGCTGGACCACAGACCTGGAAACCATGGTCCCCCGGAGCGACTGCAGGATGCTGGGTGCAAACCAGCTCAGAAATGTCTCAGTGCCCTTGGTGTTCCGGGCTCCTCTGTCAAGCTGGGGCTGGCCCGGGACCCCAGGGCTGCAAAGCCCGGCCGATAAACGTGGGCAGGGACTGGGGGCTCCCCACAAGCCCGCAGAGGTGCGCAGAGCCCACGTGGGGGTGGGGGCGGGGTGCGTGTGATGGAGGCCGGGTCAGAACCGGGCCAGATGGAGGCTGGAGCCTGACGGCCTGAGGGTTCGCCCTGTGACCGCACATCCCAGGGATGATTATCTGCCTTCTTCACTGGGCAGCTGGGAGATCAAAAAGCGAAGGTGTGGGAAAGCGCTTTACAGCCTGTAGCGTTCCTCTTCCTCCCTTCCCTCCTTCCCCCTTCCTTCCTCTCTCCCACGAAGCCCCGCAGACCTCGCCCCTCCTGCCTGCCCCGTCCTCCCGAGAGAAGCCCCTGAGGACCCCTCTGGGGGCGGCGGCTGCTTCTCCCCCTTTCTCGCCAGCCCGGCAGAGCCCGCTGGTCGGCACCCACCCACGATCTCCCCTTCCTGCCTGGGGACAGGCCTCCCGCCCCCCAGCCTTCAGAGTCCAGGCCGGCGGGCGAGGCTGGGACGGGGCTGAACACACCCACGGGGCCACCTCAAACCAAGCTGGCAGCGCCACTGGGGTGTTGTTTCTGACTGCATGTCAGCCAAGGCTGGGCCCGGTGAATCCCATGGCAGGGGGCGGGCGGGGGGCGCCCGTGTGCTGGATGACCGAGATCACAGAGCCACCACCCTGGCCTCAGTTTCCCTACGTTTCAGAGACTGCCCCCGAAGGCCCCTCCCCGGTCTGGAATTGCTTCTCTTGGTTGGCTGCCAGGGCAAATCCGGGGCTGAGGGGAGGAGACCCCACCTCCCAATCAGGGCCTTCCTGCCCCTCCCCAGGGCGCACTGCCTCAGCCCCAGAGGAGGGATCTGGCCTCATCTCCAGTCTCCAAGGGAGCATCAGGGACCACCTCCCCACCCTGCTGGTCCAGAACCTCCCTGACCCTGTCAGGCAGAGGCCCCGCTCTGTGCCAGGCTCTGCCTCGCTCCTCGACCTCCCCCAGAAGTGGGTGGCGCTTCAGGCAGGTTGTGTCAGAGGTAGACCCAGGACAGGGTCAGACCTGCAGAAATTTACTGCAAGGATGAAGGGGAGGAAGCCTGCCACCTTGAGCATGGAGGGGGGCCGGGAGGAAGGTTGGGTGGCATCTTGGTCTGCTCGGGCTGCCCAACCAAATGCCACACACCGGGGCTCAACAGCAGATCTCTGCTCCCAGTTCTGGAGGCTACAAGTCCACTCTCAGTGTGTTGGCATTCTGGGCTCCTTCTGAGTCCCTTCTCCTTGGCTTGCAGGTGGCCCCCTTTTGCTCTGTCCTACGAGTCGGACACGACGGAAGCGACTCAGCAGCAGCAGCAGCACAGGGTTCTCCTGTGTGCGTGTGTATCTGTGTCCTAGTCTCCTCTTCTTATGAAGGTACCAGGGCAGATCGGATTAGAGTCCAGGTTAATAACCTTATTTTAACTTAATCACCTCTTGAAAAGCCCCGTCGTCGAATACAGTCACATTCTGGGGTACAAGGGTCAGGACTCCAATGTACAGATTTGAGGGGACGCAGTGAAGCCCATAAGAGCTCAGAAAAGCCTCGGACTTTGGTGCAGCTTTAGAAGAGGCTGGGCCAGGCTGAAGGGGAGGCCCTGAACCCCAGGGCCCGGGGGAGCCCCACACCCCGAAGGAATGGGCAGACACGAATCACCCCTCTCCTTCTGTGCTCGGTCGCTGGCTGGGAGCAGCTTGGGGAGGTGGGTTGAGAGGGGCAGCGCTGGGGTGTTGGCTGTCTGGGCCCCCAGCAGCGTGTTCTCTCAGAGGAGGGATGAGCAGCATGTTTCTGCATCACCTGAGTGTTTACGCGACAGAAAAGGAAATACGTATCCTCCCAAACGTCAACATAATCACCACCGAGAAACAACACAGGGGTCCATGGTTGGGCAGATGGGTGAATATGGGTGGTATGTTCACACAATAGGGCTGATGCATGCAACGTGGGTGAATCTGGAATATGTGTTATGCTGAAAGAATCCAGACACGAAAGAGTACATATTACACGATTCCGTTCATAGGAAGTCCAAGAAAGCACTAGGGGGTTAAGCATCAAGGAACTGACTGAGAGAATTCTCTGCAGTGATGGAAGTGTCCTGGATCTTGATGCAGGTTTTGGTTCTACTTTATCAAAACTCAGTGAACTCGCTGAAAAGTCTGTGCATTTCCTAGTTTGTAAAAATTGTTTAACTTCTTGTTTTGTATTGGAGTATAGCCGATTAACCATGTTGTGATAGTTTCAGGTGGACAGCAAAGGGACCCAGCCATATATATATATATATACACACGAATCCATTCTTCTCAAAACGCCCCTCCCATCCAGGCTGCTGTGTAACATTGAGCAGAGTTCCCTGTGCTGTACGGTAATCCTAGCTGGTTATCCATTTTAAATGTACCAGTGTGTATAGGTTGCTCCCAAACTCCCCAACTATCCCTTCCCCCCCGCCCCCGCAGCCAGTAACCATAAGTTCTAAGTCTAACCATAAGTTTTCTAAGTCTCAACGGTTTGTAAATTTTGCCTCAATAAAGGAAAACATCCCCACCGTGTAGATGAGGCTCAGAGAGGGTAAAGGTTTGCTCGAGATGCGCCGCAGTTGGGCTTGGGTTAGAACCCCACCTGCCGAGCCCTAGTCCATGCCCATGTGAGACCTGGTGTCTTGTGACTCCCAGAGCTGACCCATGCGGTTTCTGCGCAGCCACAGGAATTCCTGGGTCCCCTTGGGGCATGGAGCTTCCCAGGTGGCGCTAGAGGTAGTGAACCTGCCTGCCAATGCAGGAGACGTAAGGGATGCAGGTACAGTCCCCGGGTCGGGAAGATCCCCCGGAGGAGGGCATGGCAAGCCTCTCCAGGATTCTTGCCTGGAGAATCCCTTGGACAGAGGAGCCTGGCGGGCTATAGTCCATCGTGTCGCAAAGAGCTGGAGACGACTGAAGTGACTTGGCGTGCACACACGCCTGGGGCGTGGCCGCTACTCCCCTTGACAGCTGGGGCCTCAGGCTCCTGGGGGAGGATCCAGTCCCTGTCAGCAGAGCTTGTCCAAGTCACACTCTGCAGCAACGTAGGCAGCAGCTCCAGAGGGGGGCCTGCTTGCCTTCGTGCCTGCTCAGTCCTGTCTGACTCTGTGCGACCCCATGGACTGTAGCCTGCCAGGCAAGGATACTGGAGTGGGTTGCCATTTCCTCCTCCAGGGGATCATCTCCACCCAGCAGGGACTGAACTGGAATCCCCTGTGTCTCCTGCATTGCAGGCAGATTCTTTACTATTGAGCCATCAGGGAAGCCCTTAGAGGTGCGGACCCAGCCCCAAACAGGCCCTGGCTTTAGTTAGGCCTGGGCAAGGCTAGCAGAAGCCACAGGTGAGGCCTCTCCAAGGTACTGGGGAGCTTGGTGGGTGATCAATCAAGCCCAAATCTTAGCTTCATCCTTCATTACCAGCTGAGTATCCTGGCCCAACAATTCTGAGCCTATTTGCTCAGGAGTAGACTGGCAGCAAAAAAAAAAAAAAAAAGGCGGTGGGGGGAGATAAAAGGAGAACACGTATAAAGCGCCTGAGACAGGAGGCTCTTGACAACATCATTTCTTTCATCTCTCCTAATCATGTCATTCATTCATTCAGTTAGTCATTCAACAAACATTTATAGAGTCCCTGTTCTCACCAGGATGGCGCTGTGCACAGAGATGAATCAGCTCTTCAGTCAATGAGCTCACAGCCTGGTAAACAAATTATTAGAATTACTAGTTTTGTAATATGCTTTAATACCTGGTTGGGTTAGTTCTGCCCTCCTAATACTTCCTTCTCTGAATTTTCCAGACTATTCTTGAATGTTTCTTTATAGAAACCTCAGAAGCAGTTTGTGGAACTTTAAAAAAATTAGCATATAGAATGAGTGTGTGCATAATATAGGTAGGGTTTCAATCAGTGAGAAAAAGGTGGAGAGTTTAGTAAAAAAAAATATTGTAAAAATTAGGTAGCCAAAAAAAAATTCCAGAAGGGAAAAGATTTTAAACGTCAAAAAATAAAACCATAAAAATATTAGAACATTTTTCAAGGGGGGGAAAACTTTCTAGATATGACACAGAAATCATAAAGGAAAAGCTAATCAATGCATCCATGTAAAAATGAAACAATTGTTTGGCCTTAAAACTTACCAGAAACAAAAATCAGAGACAAAAGACAGAAACAAAGTATTTGTAGCATGTATGACAAAAGCCCATTTCTTCTAATGTGTGAAAGAATTCCTGCAAATCTTTATGTAACAGACAAAAATTCAATTAAAAAAATCAATGTACAGTACATGAGCAGAAAGTTTACAGTAAAGGGAATAAAAATATCTTTTTAAAACAAACTCGAGACTTCTTGGCAGTCCAGTGGTTAAGGATCTGTGTTTTGTAGGGGACACAGGTTCAATCCCTGGGGAAAGTAAAATTGCACATGCTGCGTGGTGGTGAAAGAAAATTAGTTAAAAAATTACAGAGTCTTATTTTGAGATAATTGTAGTCTTGCAGAAGAGTTGCAAAGATAATACAGTTTCCATGTACTCTTCACCCAGATTCCTCTAATATTAACATCTTACATAACCATAGTACAATTATCAAAACTAAGAGTTAACTTTGGTACTATACCTGTACAGTACAATACTGTATTCTGTGCTAACTGAATACAAAGTTTATTTGTATTTCACTACTTTTTCCACTAATGTCTTTTTTTTTTTTAATCCAATTCAGGACCCCTGTTTGTGTTTAGTTGTCATGTCTCTTTAGTTTCTTCCCATCTGTGACAGTTCTTCAGTCTTTCCCTTGTCTTCCATGCCCTGGGCATGTATGGATGTGAGAGCTGGGCCATAAAGAAAGCTGAACACCAAAGAATTGATGCTTTTGAACTGTGGTGTTGGAGAAGACTCTTGAGAGTCACTTGGACTACAAGGAGATCCAACCAGTACCATCCTAAAGGAAATCAGTCCTGAATATTCATTGAAGGACTAATGTTGAAGCTGAAACTCCAATACTTTGGCCACCCGATGTGTAGAACTGACTCATTTGAAAAGACCCTGATGCTGGGAAAGATTGAAGGCGGGAGGAGAAGGGGACGACAGAGGATGAGATGGCTGGATGGCATCACCGACTCAATGGACATGAGTTTGGGTAAACTCTGGGAGTTGGTGATGGACAGGAAGGCCTGGTGTGCTGCGATTCATGAGGTCGCAAAGAGTTGGACCCGACTGAGTGACTGAACTGAACTGAACTGGACACTTTTAAAAGAGTACTGACTAGCTATTTTGTAGAATGTCCCTCCGTTTGGGTTTGTCTGGTATTTTCCCCTGATTAGACTGAGGAGTGAGGTACCTTCTCGGTGCAACGTCAGGACTCCGTGGTGTTGATGTATTAACCTTGAATGTTTGGCTGAAGAGGTATCTGCTGTTTTGTCACTGTAAAGTTACTATTTTCCCTTCTGAAGTTATTATTTTGAGTGAGATATTTTTGAGATTATGTAAATATCCTATTTGCTCTTACACTTTTACCCACTAATTTTAACATCAATCAGTGAATTTTACCTGTAGCAGTTATTACTGTGATGTTGGTTTTTTTTTTTTGTTATTTATTTGGCTGCTTCGGGTCTTTGTTTCAGCATGCTATTAGTTGTGGCATGCAAATTCTTAGTTGTGCACGTGGGGTCTAGTTTCCTGACCAGGGGTCACACCCAGGCCCCCGCATTGGTAGCATGGATCTTACCTACTGGCCTGCCAGGGAAGCCCATTGTGATGTTTCAGTGGTGATCACCTATAATCAGTCTCCCATTCCTTCAACATTTATTGATTGAGATTCTTCTGCAAGGAAGAGTTGTCACCTCTCTTCCGCTTATTCAGTTAATCATTTTTATCAATATGGACTCATGGCTATTTCAGTCTTTTAATCATAATCCATTATCACCTAGTTTATTGCTCATGTTGTTCCCAAATATTAAACACAAAAACACTTTTCAAAAGCTTCAATTTGGAAAATGAAAATTAAAATACAATGGGATGTAGTGCTTTTTCCCATTAGACCAAGATGAAAAAGCCCACTGATACAGCATATTAAAGAGATTAAGGGAAATGGCACTCATATCAAGGTGGAATTGTAGACTGTACCATCTCTATGCAGGGGAGTCTAGCAAAACCAATTAGAATTAAAGTGCATATATCCTTAGACTGAGCAAATTAACTTCCAGAAATTTTTCTAGAGATATTCTCCCACGTGGGAAACTATGAAGGTGTATTTTCTTAATTGTTCAGTCGTGTCCAACCCTTTGCAAACCTTTGGACTCTAGCCCACCAGGCTCCTCTGTCCATGGGATTTTTCAGGCAAGGAAACTGGAGTAGATTGCCATTTCCTCTTCTAGGGGATCTTTCCCACCCAGGGATGGAACCCGTATCTCCTGTGTCTCCTACCTTGCAGGCAGATTCTTTACCCACTGAGCTACGTGGTATTAGCAACATTGCTTATAATATCAAAAGATTGGAAGCTGCAGAAATGTCAGTCATTAGAAGACTGTTAGGTAATTATGAGCGCTCCAAAAGGGGAGCACCATGTGGTGCTTATAATAAGGCAGATTTCTGAGTACTGACATTAGGGGTGATCCTCAAGCAGGGAGGTTAAGTGAAAAGTTAAGATTTGAAATGCATATATAGACTACTTTTCAGAAATGTTTCTTAAATTATTTATTTGGTAATTCCATCCCCTTTATCTTCTTGGTTCTCCTTTTTCTGGAGGAACTCGTGCTATTTGTAATGGTGGGTGCCTCCTGGACTAGTTCTCTGACCTGACTATTTTTTCTTAGTGTCCTTACTTGACTTTCTAGAAAATTTCTTCAATGTTATCTTCTAAACCTATTGAACTTTTTAATGTAATTTTTAAAGTACAATTTACATAAAATAAAATGCACTGATTTTAAAGGTACAGATTCATAGATTTTTATAAAAGTGTATATCCACCACCCTGTAAGATATATATATGTATAANAAAATAATTAATACATTGATAATATATATAATATGATATAAATGTTAATATTATATAATATAAATTATATGATATATATTATATTTATATTATATAATATAATATATGTGTGATATTATATTATGTATAATATAATATGTTTATTTTGTATGTATATGTATAACCATCATCCTAGTAACTCCTTCCTGCCCCTTTCTAGCTCATTTCCTGCCCCCTCACCTCTCCCTTACAGAATCCCTTATGCAATCACTATTCTGATTTCTGCTGCTGCTGCTGCTAAGCCGCTTCAGTCGTGTCTGACTCTGTGCGACCCCATAGAGGGTAGCCCACCAGGCTCCCCTGTCCCTGGGATCCTCCAGGCAAGAACACTGGAGTGGGTTGCCATTTCCTTCTCCAACGCATGAAAGTGAAAAGTGCAAGTGAAGTCGCTCAGTCATGTCCAAGTCTTAGCGACCCCACGGACTGCAGCCCACCAGGCTCGTCTGTCCATGGGATTCTCCAGGCTAGAGTACTGGAGTAGGTTGCCATTTCCTTCTCCGAATTCTGATTTCTAGTAACCAAAATAAATTCCTGAGGTATTATGATGTAAATATTAAAATCATAAAAATATTGGAAGAGAACATTCCAAGTGGGGCAAGGATTTCCTAAATAGAACACATTATGGCATTTTCTATTGTATAGAACAGTCTTGGGTTCTTAGAAAATTGGAGAAGAAAAGTACAGTTTCCTATAAACCTCTCATCCACACTCCCCCTGCCCACCATCAATATCCCTGCGTCTGTACGATTCATTTATTACAATCAGTGACCCAACATGGACACGTTATTATTGACCAAAGTTCATAGTTCATGGTAGAGTTGTGCATTCTGTGGATTGGGACAAATGTATAAAAGACACTTGTCCACCATTATAGTCTCATTCAGAGTAGTTCCACCACCATAAAAATCTCCTGTGTACCCCATTTTCATTCCTACCCTCTCCCACAATGCTGGGCAACCAGTGATCTTTTTAATGTTTCCATAGTTTTGCTTTTTTCAGGATGTCACATTAGTTGGAACCATACAGTGTGTGGCCTTGTCAGACTGACTTCTTTCACTTAGTAATATGCTTTTAAGTTTCCTCAATGTCTTTTTGCTGCTTGATAGATCGTTTCTTTTCAGTGCTGAATATGATTCCATTGTTGATGTACCACACTATATTCATTCATGGTGACCAGTAGTTTTGTGCCTGAGTGTGCAGGGGAGCCCTGGGTATTGCCAGCTCCTGCGTCTTTTCCAGTTTCTGCAGTGTAGACCAGTGCCTTCAGCTTTCCTCACCGCTGATGTAGGAACTGACTTTCTTGGGTCTCCTAATCAGTTACCACCAGCTCATTTGGTTTCCAGTTTCCAAAATGTGCTTGGTGTTTTCCTCTCTGTGCTTGGTGTTCTCTCTGTCCTTGCGGATTTCTATTTTTGTCTTTGCTTGTTTAATCTCTTCCCTGTAGATTTCAGGAGGGAGCGAAGTGAGATGCATGTGTTCAATACACTATTTCAACCCAGAAGTCCTCCTAGTATCTTTGACTTGTTTAATGAAGAACTAAATAAACTAATGTCTTGATTCTTCCTCTGTTCCTAAGTGGCAAATCTACTAGAATCTTACAATTTGATTTTATGTTTCTTTTATTTGTGCTGTTCTGGGTTTTTGTTGCTGCGTGGACTTTTTCTCTAGTTGTGGCAAGTGCAGGCTCCTCTGTCATTGCAACATGCAGTCTTCCACATTGCGGGCTTCTCTTTTTGCAAAGCACGGGCTCTGGGGCACGCGGGCTTAGTAGTTACAGCTCCTGGGCTCCAGACCACGAGCTCAATAGTTGTGGCACACAGATTTGCTCCACAGCGTGTGAGATCTTCCTGACCCAGGGATCGAACCCATGTCTCCTGCGTGGGCAGATTCTTCACTTCTGAACCACCAGGAGTGCCCTCTAGCAGAGTTTTAAAACATGAAGTTTGCCTCCTGAGTTGTAAAAATATTATCTCAATGTTACAAATTCTTATTATCCCAAGAATTTTTAATGTTCTTGCTTCAAAATTCACATTCAGTATTGAAAAAAAGTTTTGCTTAGTCCTCATAGAAATTGCATGAAATGTCTTGGAAATAACACATAGTACAGAAATTTCTCTTGTCTGAATAGTTAATGTGGGACTGAAAGAATTCTCGAGCATGTGCTGTGTACCAGACTTGACCCAGAAGTGTTCAATGAGGCTTAAGCACAGAGAGAACCCTTCCACCTGCTGCCTCAGTCCTGGGGCAAGGCCACAGGGCCTCATCACAGCCCCTGCTCAGGAAGTCCTGGCCCAAAGCTTCCTGGTCACTTCCAGCCAGCCCTCCCCATCCAGCTGAACCTGAGGGCCAGGCCTCCTGCTCAGCTATGCCCACTTGGCTCCTTCCTCTATCTTGCTGCTGAGAACACAATTCTGGGGCTCAGTTCAGTTCAGTCGCTCAGTCATGTTGGACTCTGCGACCCCATGGACTGCAGCATGCTAGGCCTCCTTATCCATCACCAACTCCTGGAATTACTCAAACTCACGTCCATTGAGTCGGTGATGCCATCCAACCATCTCATCCTCTGTCGTCCCCTTCTCCTCCTGCCTTCAATCTTGACCACATAATCAGAAACTTACGTGGAATCTCCACTTCAGGCCACTTTCCTCTGTGTTTTATTGATCCAGCTATTAAAACAACCTCAACAATGATATGAAAACAAAGTCCCTTTCTAGGACAAATTCTGTCCAGTGAGTCTCACCTGTTGATTGATGAGTAGTCTTATCTGCCTGTGTGGGGCCTTCCAGGTGGCGCTAGTGGTAAAGAACCCACCAGCCAAGGCAGGGGACGTAAGGGATGCAAGTTCCATGCCTGGGTTGGGAAGATCCCTTGGAGGAGGGCATGGCAACCCACTCCAGTGTTCTTGCCTGGAGAATCCCGTGGACAAAGGAGCCTGGTAGACTACAGTCCATAGGGTTGCAAAGAGTCAGACACAACTGAAGCAGAGCTCAGCACTTGTTTGCTTGTGTAGATTTTTCTGTCTATGAAGAGAGGTCGGTGAGTGACACGTGTCCCCACATCATAGAGGAAGGAATGGGATGCATCACAGCAATGACAGAGAGAGCCAAACTGGTTCTGCAGACTCCCTCTGCCACCACCCCAGCCTCCCCAACCCCAGAGTAAGGATAGGCTGGGAAGCGTTGCCAGCCTGGGGCCTCATGGGCCTTGTGTGTCTCTCCATACATTTCCCATTTTGTTAAATAACTACTCTAGGCAATTAGCCCATAACCCCAAAGCAGTGCCTTCTGCTAATACGTTGTCTAGACCTGTGGCAAAGAAGGCTTCTTCCTTCTCACTACGTCAAATCCAGGAGCAGGGTTTTGCATGCTCAGGTGCAATGTGAAGACAGATAGGGTAGAACCAACGTGATGTTCACTCTCCCAACTGCTACACCAGTGACAGTTACTGGCGTCTCTCCATCAGGGGGTGGGGGGGTGAAGCAGCCCAGACAAGACGGCCCCTATATTTGACCCAGGCTGTGAGAGAGGGATTGGCCACTTTGAAGGCTTCATAACCCTGACCGTTAGTTAAACACTGACCCAGGTTAGGGTCAAACCCTGGCAGCAGGACTAGCAGCCCTGTCTCCCTGCGGGGGCGCGGGGGGAGGAGGGACACCCCTAGGGGGCGCCCTCTTGTGTTGCTGAGGCAGGGACACGGGAGAGCGATGCTGGGGGCACAGGTTCAATCCCTGGTGGGGAGGCCAAGGTCTCACAGGTCCCACGGCATGGCCAAAATAAATAGAAAGGAATAAAGTCTCCAGCCACCGACATTCAAAAAAATATATTAAAAAAAAAGGAACACAGTGGAGGGCATAGACGTTCTTTCTTCCTACAAGTACCAACATTCAGAGACAACGTAAAAGTCCAGTAGGAGGTGAATTGTGAACTTATGGAATATTCATAAAACAGAAACTTATATACTTATTTAATAAAACATTTTCTAAGAATTTGCATGTTATGTTCACCCATATGTATACACATATATAATCATGTAGGGAAAAGATAAATGTGAGTAAATATATATGTACCCTTAATACACTTAAACATGTACAGACACATACACAACTTCAATAATGGTAAATTCAAATTACATATTTCTGGAAATTCTTTAAAATGTTATCTGTGGTTAACTCTCTTGGCTGGGTGCATATGGGTAATTTTAATATTCTTCTTTATTCCTTTCTGTACTTTCCAGGTCTTCTGTAAGAAATAAACATTAGCTTTGTTTGATTTTCTCCCCCTAGAGAAGCTGGGGTACTCTGGAGAAGCCATAGTTGAGTGGGCTGCTCACCTGGACCCTGGAAGGCAATCTTTTTTTTTTTTTTTTAGTATTTATTTATTTTTTTTGGCTGTGCTAGATCTCAGCTGGGGTCTGTGGAATCTAGTTCGCTGACTGGATAGAACCCAGGCCTCCTGCATTGGGAGTGCAGAGTCTTAGCCACTGGACGACCAGGGAAGTCCCCTGGAAGGCAATCTGAAAGGCAGGATGGTGGGGAAATGTCACAGCAGAAAGCCAATCTTCCCAACTTGCCATCAGCTGGGAGAGCTAGCAACAGACAATCAGGGCAAATCCAGAGAACCGGATGAAGTCCAAAGGTTGGGGCCCTGGGCAGACAAGAGGGAAGCTGCCGGGCTTTTTCGAGAAAGCCGGAGCCACGTGTATGGACCGGACTGGAGTGATGAGTGTGCCAGTCCCAAGGGGACAAACTCTACAGTCACAGACACTTCAGAAAGCACAGTCATGGTAGTGGGCCACCTTTGCGATATACATCTCTGTCCCATCTCTCTCTCGGCACGCCAGTCTCCTCTGCCTGCCACTGTATACGGGGCTAGGTGTAATAGTCTTGGCAAATCCTTCTATGACCTCTGGACCCGCAATGGTGATAACAGAGCAGCCAGAGCCTCAAAGAGCCAACAGCCACAGCCTGGAGGAGCCCAGCAAGCATGAGTTCAAAGTCATCCGGTCATGGCAGAGAGTGGGAAGGCAGCAACGGTGGCTGCAGGGGAAAGGCAGGAGCCAGCCAGGGCAGAGGACGAGAGACGATGCAGAGACACTTCCAGCTGGCAGCGCGGAGTCAGACTGCTGCGGTTTCCCTCTGCCCTGTGGAGGATGGAGGACTGATGCGCCCAGCCACGTGGGGCCATAGACAACCCCTCTGACCTCCTCCGTCCCCCTCCTCCTGACAGCAGCTCTCATCTGCAAGTCACAGCGTGGCCTTGTTCTTGCTGGTCCCCACCATGCTTTAGGAGACTGATGTAGCAGCAGTCAGAATTTTCCAGACCCTGGAAGACACATGCACCTTTTCTCTACACCTTTTGAAAGCTTCTCTCTTAAGGGTCCAGGGCACACCTCTGGGTCCTGACTTTGGTTCGTTGTCCAGCCTGCAGGGGACTCTTGTCATGATGCGTCTTCTCTACCACTGGTTAGACCCTCCTGTGGGTTGACATGAAGACCAAAGGCAGAGTCAGTTCCCTTTTGTCTCCTTTTTTCTAGAATTTGTCGTTGTTGTTTAGTCGCTATGTCCTGTCCGACTCTTTTGCAACCTCATGGACTGTCGCCCACCAGGCTCCTCTGTCCATGGGATTTCTCAGGCAAGAAAACTGGAGTGGGTTGCCATTTCCTGCTCCAGGGGATCTTCCCAACCCACAGATTAAACCCATGTCTCCTCCCTTAGCTGGTGGATTCTTTACCACTAGGCCCCCATGGAAGAAAACTGTCGGGTCGGTAATCTATCAAGCCTTTGCGACTTAAGTTCTTAATCTTCATTCCTTTAGTGAATGAGCCTGTCACTGAAATGCTGCAGCCACTTTTTCTTTCAGGCCGCAGGCTCAGCGTTTAGAATCTCCAGATGCTGTCCTGTGCTATGTAATATGGGTTGCCATGGAGCCGGAACTAGCTTGTAAATGCTGAAATCCTGCAGTTTCGCCGAGAGACAGGATGATCTGTTACGTGTGGATTTGAGTCACGTGTAGATTAAGCTGCTCGGTGACAAGAGCTGTGATTTGGTGGTTTGCATCAGCTTCAGCGGATCACCCTCTTGACTTTGTCAGCTGAGTGAGTTACAATAAATTTGTGTGTGTGTGTGTGTGTGTGTGTTTGACCATGGCGTGTGGCATGAGGGATCTTAGTTCCCTGGTTGGGGATCCAAGCCACATCCCCTGCAGTGGAAGTGTGGAGTCTTAACCACTGGACCACCAGGGAAGTCCACAATCATTAACACAGCTAAATAACTCATTTGTTAAAAGGATACTAAATTGTAAGTTGATGGATGGTGCCCTTTTCTGGCCGGGCCTTTCACTGTATTTACAAAGTCTGCTGACACTGAGGCGTCAGCAGAGAAGTCCCTCTAGATCTGGGGCTGGTGACTGTCAATCTTCAAGGAAATGTTCCCACTTCCTTCTCCTCCTCCAGCTGCAGCTTCCTGACCCTGCCATCACGCCTGCTCAGCACACTCCCCTTCAGTCAGGGGGCATCTGAGTGCCTCAAGAAAGAAGCACTCGAGGACCAAATCCTGCTGCTCTGACCTTTCAACTCTAAGCCAACTGGACAACCACTTGTCATCGACATACTTGTTATGGACACTCTGTGGGCACCCTCATGGCCCCTCCTCTGGCTTCTCTGGCCCCTTCGTAGTTTATCTGACCTTTAGTTGATGGTTTTTCTCCCATACATTTAACATTTTTATTTTCTAAAACCACTCAATCTTCTTTATGGTTTTCTTGCTTTGAAATCATACATAAAAGGTCTTCCCTTATCCAAGAATACTTAACATATTCAACTATTTTTTCTAGTTTTTTGCCCCAGTCAAGGGGGTGGAGTTAGATAGCCATATATTGATAGACGGCTGGGGCAGAGAAGGTTAAGGTTTATCCGTTGATGACAAGTTCAGAGCAGATAACAAATTGAAGTTAAGAAAACTTCCTGGGACACCAACCATTTGTCTTGTGGGTGAAGACTGATGTTGTGATTGCCTAGTAGGTCCTTTCATTCCACGATAGGGGACTTTCTCTGTGCCAGCTTCCCAGAGTGGTCAGGCCAGTAGTGCCCCCACCCGTGCCGACGCGTGCTGACAGCCAGGAGCTGCGGGAGTTCCGGAGGCCGGCTCTCAACACCGCCCGGCAGCTCAGAGGCTGTTGCTTCCTTTCCTCCTTCCCGTATACATGAGGAAACAGAAATGAAGAGCAAGCAAACCTATGTGCGTGTCGTGTGTGTGCACGTGTACTTACACGCACATAAGTATGCAGACTTTGTAGGTATATTAGTTTCCTTAAGCGTCGGAAACAAATGGCCACACTCTGAGTGGCTGGGCACAGCAGGCATGTTTTCTCTTGCAGTCCTGGCGGCTGATAGAGACTAAGGCGCTGGCAGGACCATGCTTGCTGCAAGGAGCTCTATTAGGCAGATCCCTTCTCGCCTCTTCCCAGCTTTTAGCGGTTGCCGGGAGTCCTCGGTGTTCCTTGGCGTGTAGACATATCTCTGTAATCTCTGCCTCTGTTGTCACGTGGCCTTCCCTGTGTCGCCCCTGTCTTTGATGTGTCCTCTCTTCTCCTTGTAAGGTTGCCAGGCACGTGGGCTTTAAGGCCATCCTGAAACAGGATGACCTCATTGTAACTGATTGCATCTACAAAGATTTTATTTCCAAACAAGGTCACATTCTGAGTTTCCGGATGGACATGAATTTGGGGGACTCTTACCTTGCCTAGTACACAGGGCTAAGACAGATGTATCCTAAATTCAAAAACATTAGATGTGAAAAAAATGTGTATTTTTTAAAAAATTTATTTTTAATTGGAGGTTAATTGCTTTACAATGTTGTGTTGGTTTCTGCTATACATGAACGTGAATCAACCATAGGTATACATACATCCCCTCCTTTTGAACCTCCCCCCGACCCCATCCCACTCCTTTATGTTGCCACAGAGCACAGAGTGGAAAAGACCCTGATGCTGGGAGGGACTGGGGGCAGGAGGAGAAGGGGACGACAGAGGATGAGATGGCTGGATGGCATCACCGACTCGATGGACATGAGTCTGAGTGATCTCCGGGATTTGGTGATAGACAGGGAGGCCTGGCGTGCTGTGATTCATAGGGTCGAAAAGAGTCGGAGATGACTGAGTGACTGAACTGAACTGAACTGAAAAGCTAACCAGATCTCTGTGCTTTCAGAATGTGCTAATCAGAAAAAAAAAAAACAAAAAACAATTAATCACAGTGTTCTTTTGCACTTTTCTCTGCTCTCCCCACCAGCTGCTTACTGCTTAAAATCTAGGGAGTCTTCAATCTAATGAGTAATGAGTCTTACCGAGTGAAAGTAAGTAAGGGAACAGTTTAGGGGAATTACCTGTAGTGTGGAGGAATTAGAAAGCCATCTTCTATGTGGAGAAAATATTCTCTTTTGTATTCTGGAAATTTTCTAGCACTTAACTGAAACTAAATATAGAGCATTTTACTAAGAGTTTCATGCAGTGTCTCTTAAAATGTGAGAGTGCTTCATATTTTTCCTTTTCTAGTTTTCAATCTCTGGCCCATTTATTTTCAGATTAAAACAAAGTTCTGAAAGGCCTTCCACAAAACACAAACCAAAGCAGCAAACTGGAAAGGGGAATTATTTTGATTAATGTTTGTAAACAACCTGGAAAAATCGTTGCTACTAGCATGACGTTTTTTCAATATGAAATATTGCATTGAGACAAAATTTTATAGCTAAGAGTGCATTTAGCAAGACCACTGTCATTTTAAAGATCTCTCAGGTGGTTAATTATACATTTGCTATTTTTATTTACTGGGTATCAGGCACACTTTTTTTTTTTAAGAAAAAAAGTAAATTTTTTTTTTACCTTTTTATTTTGTACTGGGTATAGTCGATTAACAATGTTATGACAGCTTCAGGTGAACAGCGAAGGGACTCAGCCATATGTACATATCTATCCACTCTCCCTCAAACTCTTCTCCAGTCCAGGCTGCCACATAACATTGCACAGAGTTCCCTGTGCTATTCAGTAGTCCCTTGTTGTTTATCCATTTTAAATATAGCAGCGAGGCACATATTTTTAAATAATGATGATAAAGTGAATGTTCAAGGGAGCCGTGTAGTGGTACGAACCACCCCCTCCCTGCATTCAGTTCAGTTCAGTTCAGTCGCTCAGTTGTGTCCAACTCTGCGACCCCATGAATCGCAGCACACCAGGCCACCCTGTCCATCACCAACTCCCAAAGTTCAGTCAGACTCACATGTATCGAGTCAGTGATGCCATCCAGCTACCTCATCCTCTGTCGTCCCCTTCTCCTCCTGCCCCTAATCCCTCCCAGCATCAGAATCTTTTCCAATGAGTCAACTCTTCGCATGAGGTGGCCAAAGTACTGGAGTTTCAGCTTCAGCATCATTCCCTCCAAAGAAATCCCAGGGCTGATCTCCTTTAAGATGGACTGGTTGGATCTCCTTGCAGTCCAAGGGACTCTCAAGAGTATTCTCCAACACCACAGTTCAAAAGGATCGATTTTTCAGCGCTCAGCTTTCTTCACAGTCCAACTCTCACATACATACTTGACCATTGGAAAAACAGACGGACCTTTGTTGGCTAAGTAATGTCTCTGCTTTGCAATATGCTATCTAGGTTGGTCATAACTTTTCTCCCAAGGAGAAAGCATCTTTTAATTTCATGGTTGCAATCACCATCTGCAGTGATTTTGGAGCCCAAAAAAATAAAGCCTGCCACTGTTTCCCCATCTATTTCCAATGAAGTGATGGGAATGATCTTCGTTTTCTGAATGTTGAGCTTTAAGCCAACTTTTTCACTCTCCACTTTCACTTTCATCAAGAGGCTTTTTAGTTCCTCTTCACTTTCTGCCATAAGGGTGGTGTCATCTGCATATCTGAGGTTATTGATATTTCTCCCGGCAATCTTGATTCCAGCTTGTGCTTCTTCCAGCCCAGCGTTTCTCATGATGTACTCTGCATGTAAGTTAAGTAAGCAGGGTGACAATGTACAACCTTGACATACTCCTTTTCCTGTTTGGAACCAGTCTGTTGTTCCATGTCCAGTTCTAACTGTTACTTCCTGACCTGAACATAGGTTTCTCAAGAGGAAGGTCAGGTGGTCTGGTATTCCCATCTCTTTCAGAATTTTCCACAGTTTATTGTGATCCACACAGTCAAAGGCTTTGGCATAGTCAATAAAGCAGAAATAGATGTTTTTCTCGAACTCTTTTTCGATGATCCCTGCATTCGAGGTTTGTAAAGGAAAGGAAAGTGAAGTCACTCCGTGTCTGACTCTGTGACCCCATGGACTGTAGCCTACTAGGCTCCTCTGTCCATGGGATTTTCCAGGCAATAGTACTGAAGTGGGTTGCCATCTCCTTCTCTAGGGGATCTTCCCAACCCAGGGATCGAACCCAGGTCTCCCGCATTGTAGACAGACACTTTACCGTCTGAGCCACCAGGGAAGTCCTAAGAGGTCTGTAAGGATGATGCAGATCTCAGTCCTTAGTTTTTTTTATCCAGTAAGCTGATTAGCTAGTACAGATTCCATTAGACCTCAAAAATCTGCCAAGCCCCAGAAGGCTGTCCCTTCAGCCTGCTGTTTCTGGTAAGGGACAGGGACGATTTCTTCAGGCAATGCGCTTGAAACATTACATTTAAACTAACCAGACTCCAGAGGGCTCATAAAAGTACCCATGCCTTTTAATCTGCCCTTTCTTGGTTATTCTCTATACCCAACAAAAGCCTACTTCGGGTTTCTTCTTTGTTTTGTTTTTTAAGTTTCAGAGATAATATAAATATTTATGAATGAAATAATATGATGCCTGGGATTTACTTCTCTACTTGCCATAAATGAAGTAAAGAAGCAGGTAGGGATAAAATTGAAACAAGACCAGCCATGAGTTGCTAACTGTTGATGCTAGAGGATAGATCCTGGAGCTCATGATCGGAATCCTATAGGGGAACATCCTTGTACCCACATGGGAACTGCCCTCAGCTACCCCTGAGAGGAACTGCTGGGCTTACATACATTTACAATTTTATTGAACACTATCCAAGTGCTCTCCAAAGTGTCTGAACAAAATGACATTTCCGCCAGTCTCACCAAAACTTAAGAATTAACATTTTTTTTAAAAAAAGAGGTTACATCCTCTTTTTTTTTAGAAGCTTGTCTCTTTCTTTTTAAAAATTTATTTATTTTTGGCTCTGCTGGGTCTTCATTTTCTCACCAAAGTTTAAGAATTAACATTTTAAAAAAGAGACTACATCCTCTTTTTTTTTTTTTAGGAACTTGATATCTTTCTTTTTAAAATTTTTAAAATTTATTTATTTTTGGCTGTGCTGGGTCTTCATTTTCTCACCAAAGCTTAAGAATTAACATTTTTTAAAAGCAATTACATCCTCTTTTTCTTTTTTTTTTTGGAACTTGATATCTTTCTTTTTAAATTTTATTTATTTTTGGCTGTGCTGGGTCTTCATTGCTGCTCAAAATTTTTCTCTAGTTGTGGCGAGCAGGGGCTACTCTCCAGTTGTCGTGCTCGGGCTTCTCATTGCGGTGGCTTCTCTTGTTTCAGAGCACGGGCTCTCGGGTAGGTGGGCTCAGCAGTTCGGGCCCCCAGGCTCTGGAGCCCAGGCTCAGTAGCTGTGGCTCACAGGCTTAGTTGCTCCATGACGTGGGATCTTCCGAGACCAGGGATTGACCCGTGTCTCCTGCATTGGCAGGCGGATTCTATACCACTGAGCCCCCAGGAAAGCTCCAAGAATTAACATTTTTATCAATCTGATTTTTTAAAAGTGGTGTATCTCCTCTTTGCCTTCATTTTTATTATTCTCATCACTTGGTGCATATTTTTCGCATTTTCAGGCTCTTGGGGGTTTTTCCTGTGAATGATGTCTTTCCTGCTGTTCCAGATTATAGGTGGAATTGCAGTGATGTCTCTTTCTGCTTCCCTCCAAGCAGTGATGTGCGGCAGCCTGCTTGTGTCTGCCTATGAGAGACAATTGTTTCATTTTCTAGAATTTTGCCAACTAGTTACCAAATATTGGTAGCTCAGAATGGCCCTGGAGGGAATATTTATAGCCTGACAATCAGCAAACACTACAAATCAAGGCACCTGTCCCCAGAGAGCTGGTTACACTTAGCTGCATACTCCTGCCTCTAAGCATTTGTATCCATACATAGCCTTGTCAATTCTAAAGGAAATCAACCCTGACTATTCATTGGAAGGACTACTGCTGAAGCTGAAGTTCCAATACTTTGGCCACCTGATATGAAGAGCCGACTCACTGGAAAACACCCTGAGGCTGGGAAAGACTGAGGGCAGGAAGAGAAACGGGTGACAGAGGATGAGATGGTGGGATGGCATCGTTGACTCAACGGACATGAGTCTGAGCAAACTCCGGGAGTTGGTGATGGACAGGGAAGCCTGGCGTGCTGCAGTCCATGGGGTCGCAAAGAGTCGGACACAACTGACAGACTGGACAACAGCAACACAGACTAGTTCAAAAAGCATCAAGGTAAGCCTGAGGCATGGATGGGCCCCTTGACTTGACACTGGGCTGGGAAAGGGCTTAGTGGCTCCATTTCCAGTGCTCAGCATCCCCCAGGGGACAGTGGCGGGGTGGGGTGGGCAGTGCCTCCAGGGCTTCTGGGAGAGCTCGGCACTCCTGTGGCGAGGCTAGGTGGACTTGGACTCAGGACACGTGGACTCTCCTGGAATAGAGTCTTTTCCTTGGCCCGTCTCACTTCTATTCCCCGTGTGGCCTGCTGTATCATTTGTGGGGCCCAGTGTAATATGAAAATATGGGGATCCTTGTTCAAAAGTGGAAGAAAAAAAAAGCCTTTTCTTTCTTCACCTGAAATTTCTTCATCAGTCATGGCGTTCTTTGTTTGCTATATAATGTCATGTTCTCTGGGTCATGGGCTTGCCTCATAGCTCAGCTGGTAAAGAATCTGCCTGTAATGCGGGAGACCTGGGTTCGATCACTGCCTTGGGAAGATCCCCCTGGAGAAGGGAGAGGCTACCCACTCCAGTGTTCTGGCCTGGAGAATTCCATGGACAGTATAGTCCTTGGGGTTGCAAAGAGTTGGACACGACTGAGCAACTTTCACTTTTTCTCTGGGTCATGGGGTTATTTGTGGGGCGAATGCAATATCCCAGTGTTGCCAGGGGTCTTGCCTGGTGCCTTGGCACGCAGGGTGTGTGTGACCCACCTGGATGCCCGTGCCCGGGACCCCTCCCAGAGTGAAGGCAGGTATGGTCACGGCATCACAGCAGGGGAGTGGGCAGCTGAATGAACCCAGGCTCTGATTCCCTGATGCATACTCCACTGACCCATGAAATGTCACTTACAAAACGCATATTCAGAGATAAAATTAATAAGAAATAATTCAAGACAGCAAGTGGCCGTGGAACACTGGAGCCCCATTATGGGGTCTCCTGAGTTCGTGGCCCAGGGGATTGCCTTTGCTACACACCCCGAAGCTTGCTCTAGGACAAGATGCACAGGGTCACAAGGTCTCTGCAGCTGAAGCCTCCCCGGGCTGGAGCCGTACGAACCCAGATGTCCTACCCACCCCGGGGGGTTACAGTCCACTTACAATCCAGCCAGGGAGAAGCTTTGATCTCACAGTCTTCCTTTTACAGCACATTGTATATTTATTGAGTAAATGCTGTGGGCCAGGCACTCCATTACATATAAGGGTTGCTGGTGGTTTAGTCATGTCTGACTCTGGTGAACCCATGGATTGTAGCCCCCCAGGTTCCTCTGTCCATGGGATTTCCCAGGCAAGAATACAGGAGTGGGTTGCCATTTTCTTCTCTAGGGGATTTAATCCCAACCCAGGGATCAAACCCTCATCTCCTACATGGCAAGCGGATTTTGTACCACTGAGCCACCAGGGACACCCACATGTAAGGGTTACAAATACAGAAAAAGATCCCTGCCTTCATGGAGCTTATATCCCAGCACAGGAAATAGGCAACTAATAAGATACATAAATTAAATATATATATATATATATACACACACACACACACACACATATGTATGTGGCGTGTTAGATAGTAGTAGGTGGTAAGAAGAGAAATTAGAGAGAGAGTGTCCCAGTGGAGCTGGCACTGACAGGGGGTGGGTGAGTTAGAATTTTAGAAGCTGAGGTTTGGGAGAGTGACATTTGAGCAGGTCACCTTGCCTGAGTTGGGGGAGAGAGAGACTAGGGGACACATTTGTCCTTTATCCTGTATTCTCCTTGTAAATACTACCTAAGGACTGATCAAGGTCCTCAGGATTTGTGAGTACTGTGCTACACCATCTTTTCGGTCAAAATTTGTTCTACATAACATTCAATTTTGGTAAAAGTCATTTTAAAGATTGGAAATGTCATATTAAAAATATGCTGGTTAGAAACTTTTTTTCCCCTGTAATGTTTACGAATTCAGTTTTCTTTGAAGCAGATATTTCATTGATTGTCATATTTTTAGAGACTCAGGAAAGTTATCTTTGGCATCTCCCAAGGATGAAACACTTTCTGCAATGATCCTTTCCCCCTTCATCCTTTTGGCTCCTCAATAGGGTTTCTTCTCACAAAAGCAAGGCAGAATGTTAAGCAATAAAGACGTAAAGAAAATCTCCAAATAACAGTGGCTTATATAAGACAGATATATCTTTCCCATGAATAAAATGTCTGGGGAAAGCCAGTTCATGCGTAGCCTGTGCAATGGCTCCAGGCTGTATCATGGGGCTTCAGGCTCCCAACCTTCTGCTCTACCATCCTCAAAATCACCTAATGGTTCAGGATGGCCACAGGAGCTCCAGCCATCACATCCATACCCTAGGAAGGAAGATAGGTAAGCAGAATGACCCATTCCCTGCCTTTTAAGAAAATTTACATAAAATCCCTCACAACACACACACACACATAATGTGAACTGAAAGGACTGATGCTGAAGCTGAAGCTTCAATACTTTGGCCACCTGACTCACTGGAAAAAGACCCCAATCCTGGTAAAGGTTGAGGGCAGGAGGAGAAGGGGGTGACAGAGGATGAGATGGTTGAACGGCATCATCGACTCAATGGACAGGAATCTGAGCAAATTCTAGGAGATGGTGAAGGACAGAGAAGCCTGGCCTGCTGCAGTCCATGAGGCTGCAAGGAGGCACATACGACTGAGGGACCGAACAACAACCAAATAATAAATCACATTATTACATTATGGGCTGAAACTTAGTCACATGGCCACACCCTCCTATCATGGAGACTTGGAAAATCTGTAAAGGCATTGAGCTGGGTAACGGTTTTGGTAGAAACTGACATTTTGTTCCTTGGGAGGGACAGAGGAATAGCTGTTGGGGAGAGTATCTAGTATGTTCTGCCATACTCACCAGCTTCATTTTCTTTTGAAGTTAATGATGGCTGTGAATCTCAGGAAAATAAATCAATACTAAGGCCCTAAGCCCTAGGGCCTTGGAAAGCTACATTTTAAGGTGTTCTCATCCTAACTTTTTAAAAAATCAAACGGAAAAACTCCAATGGGGAATTAGATTCTGTCATCTTTATTATTTTGGTATGTTTATTTCAGTAGTCTTCCATTTCAGCTGCTTTGGAATTGCACAGGTAAGGAGCCAAATGAAAGATTTCACTGCTGTGCTTTATAGCAGAAAATAATTTTTTAAAACTTTCATTTGAGAATGGAAATAATAGCACTGGTAATACCTTGATTGTCAAGGTATGAGTTTAAGTTCCACACTCTGAAGAAAACATTTCCAAATGGACATCTTAAATTTTCTTTTTCTGTTGAAAATAATTGCCAGGAAAGAAAGCATCTTTCTATTGTTGACCCATGCCACAATGCCATATAAACTCAGGCAGTTTTTTATAGAGTATGAGTGGCTTTCTGATGGAAAGCTAATGTGTTTTTGTTTAAAAAAAAAAAAAGGAGGTCTATTTTCTGAGCTCTTGAGCGAGAGTACACCTTCCTCTTGAAGATTCATTTTCTTTCTTTCTAATAGTGACAGACATTGTCTGCCAGCACAGCAACACAAGAAAAACGTTATGGTTCAGTTCCAATAACTCCAGGCCGCTGCAATGCCAGTTTTTCCTTTGTGCATGGCGACCTAGGGATTAAACTGCTAATGTTTTATTCGAGACGGGTTTTCCTTTATAATTAGAGAAGCTTTCAGGAATATTGTGTTAACACAAAGCTACATGTCATTTGTGAATCTCTCTGCTTCATTAAAATATACTTATCTCCGTATTAGAGCTAGCTTAACATAATTTTTTCCTACTTAATAATATAAAAGGTTCCTTGTCTCTAATCCTGGTCTCAGTGATGGAAATCCTGCAGACTCAAAACTACCATATAACGAAGCCATAAAAGAAGTCTCTCATATCCCCCAGCTGGATATAAGTGGAAATATAGTTTAATTGTTTGACGTATGAGGATGACTGGCATTAAATCTAGTCTAGAAAACTTCCCTTTTGTAATAAATCATTTCATTCCAAAGATATACTGTGAAAGAGATAACCTATCCATTCCTGGACTTAAACTTCTTTCCTCTCACTTTAGGGGGTCTTTTCTTGATGATGCTTCATTATTTCACTGGAATGTTTCTGTACCACGTCTGACATCCACCTTTTCTGAATTCAGCTACAGAATGGATTAGTATAATTCTTTTTTATTGGCATACAAACATGCTGTTGTAGAAAAAGGAAAATTCAAGCTTTCTCAAAATACATTGTCATTGGGTGGAATAGTTTTTGCTTTCAAAGGGATTCAAAATGGCAAATTTGTTGCTTCCATTCTTTTATTTTGGTTCTGCTGGAGTTTCTGTTGGCTGGAGAGCCTCCATTAGTCCCTGCAGAGCTGTTCTCCCTTGCTCTGTGCCCCTGGGGCAGACTAACCTGTAGGGACTACTTCCATGGCTCCCTCGCCTTATGGTCACCCATTTGGTTTGGCCAGTGGGAGGTCCTGGCAGAGACTGCAGGGAGGACGGAGGGGTCAGGATACTTCCTCTGGCTTGTTCCCTAGCTCCTGCCAGGTGGCCCTCGTACAACAACTCCTCTCTCTCCAGGATTTGGGAGTGACTCCCCATTATTGCCAGCTCAGGGTTGTTTCACCATCCTTGTTGGTTTTCTTCTGCCCACACCTGTGTGAAGAATTGCAGTGTTCCCCTCTGTGTGCGCTCTGTATTTCTGCCTGGGACACCGACGTGTGAGTCTTCTTATGACAGCCTCTACTGGGAGACTGGTTATTTTGCCTCTGACTTCTTTTTGGAAATGTTTTCATCATGAACAAAATTTCATGATGAAAGGCTCAGGACCTTTTAAGCTCTCCTTGCTGTTTTTCACTCCTAGAGTTGTAAATTATTTACATTCTCGAAGAATGTAAAAGAGGAAGGATTTGCGATTTGCAAGGTAGTTGTACAATTCAGCCAGTTCTCAAGCCAGGCTGCTGACATCTTGCTAGAGCTTCCGGAGGCGTGGCAAGTAGTGGTCTTAGCACTGTAGCCCAGGGTCCGATGAACGTGGTACTGAGTGTGCCCTAACCCTGGCAGCACCTTCTTTCCTATACCCACCAGTGCTGCAGGGGGCATGGACTCCTGCTAACTGCCTGACCTGCTTGCTTCCCCACTCCATCAGCCTCCAGCGTACACTTCAAGAGAACTCAGACAAAGCTCTTAAAGTGCTCGGAAGCTGATGCTAATCATCTGTCCTAAAAGGTTGAGTGAGAAATTCACTTGTTTTGAGCACATTTTTTTTTTTCAGGTTCATCACAGAAACCAAAGCCATCAGCTTTGGCTTCAAGTTGGTTACTTATGCTATTTTTCTTTTCCCCCATAATTGGGATGTGAAGTGAAAGTTGCTCAGTTGTGTCCAGCTCTTTGTGGACTCCTTGGACTACAGTCCATGGAATTCTCCAGGCCAGAATACTGGAGTGGGTAGTCTTTCCCTTCTCCAGCGGATCTTCCCAATGCGGGAATTGAACCAGGTCTCCTGCATTGCAGGCAGATTCCTTACCAGCTGAGCTACCAGGGAAGCCCATAATTGGGATGGATGACTCTTATTTCACAAGTGTGGTGAGGCCAGTAAGTTGTGATCTTCCAATAAATTCTGTTATTAAGGACTACTGAAAAAACAAATCTTAAGAATAGAGAATAAAGTAAACTAAAGTTAAAATAAAAATTAAAAAAAAAAGAATAGAGAAGGCCTTGGTATTTAGGCTTACTCCAGACATCTTTTATAGAAACATCTGAAAGTTGTGTGTTTTCTTGGTCCCAGCTAGATAGATGGAAAAGGCTGGGTTACGATACTGACGTTGAGAGCCTGTGCTTTAATTCCAAAAAAGTGAGTCCTGTAACTTCTTGTCCCCTGGTCTTCTCTTCAGTCATTGGAGATAATACTTACTTGACAAAACCGATAAGAATACAATGAGACAGTGGGTAGTAAAAGGCTTTGAAAATTAGAGAATTCTAAAAACTCAAATTATTGTTGCTGCCTAAAAAGTATAGTCTAAAACAGTGGTCTTTAACCTTTTGTGGGGGAGGAATGCCTTTAGAGAGTTGATGAAAACTGTAGACCATATCTCTAGAAAAGTACAAAACATCAGAGGATTTTCTCTTATAATTTCAAGGTATCCGTGGTTCCGAAGCCTGTCAAGTCTTGGAAAAATTTCAGAAGATACATCTTATTTTCTTTTTAAAGACTGCTAAATGCAAAAGTTAATGTAAGTGTTAGATATGATTTTCATCAGCATTCATTTATAACACTTGACATTTAAAACTCTTCACAAGATATATAAATTACGAACTAAAAGAAAAAGAAATGAAAGAAAGTATCAGACTATTCTAAGTTCTTGTACAAAATTTACATGTGTTAGGTTATTGAAGTAGAATAATGATGGTTGAAGAGATCCTGAAGTATAAAAATCAAGAAAGCTAATTCATTCAATACATAGTTCTTGAGCACCTGTAGGTACTAAGGGCTATTGGAAGTGCTCAGGATTCATTAGTACATACATTAGAATCAAACAGTCAAAATATATAAAATACAGAGATGATACCTTCTGTTCAGGCTCCAGATGATGTATGAATCCTGGCATCAATGAGTTCATTAATTATATAATTCATGCTTTACTCTGTATATGGAACAACCAAATAATATGGTGTTGGCCATAAAACAACATTTCTGTCTGATCAGCCCCCCTTCACATTTTACCTGCATATTTTAAATTTATAGCTACTATAAATCTTCCACATTGTAGGTAATAAAATATTGTGAATGTAATAGTTTCATCTCAGGTCTGAAGCTGCCATAAGGATTACTCTCTTTGGTCCACAGTTTGAATTTACATACTGTTTTTGAACCAAATGAAATCATTTACATGAGTCATCCTAATTAACTTGTGAAATACTTGAATGACATCATGAGTGCTTACAAATATTTTGAAATATTTTTAGACTATGTGGTCTTTGAAATGATTGGAAGGAAAGGAATGAAAAGTATTGTGGCATTCCTAACTTTGTAGGTTATTTATCATTTTAGCATTTGGCAAAATGGCAGAATATTTTCAATTCTATGATCATGATATAATAAGACATGTAGTAAAGGATTAGATTCTAGATCAGAATGCTTTTTGGCCTGTGTGTGAGAGATTGTGTGTGTGTGTGTGTGTGTGTTTATGTGTGATGGGGGTGGTGGACGTGTCAGTTTGTCAGCACAAAAATGGGAAGAAATTTGTTTATAGAAACAATAAATGGAGTAAATATCCTCTTTGATGTTGTTCACACGGGATGAGGCTTAAAGCATATTTGAAGTTGACTGGGTATCAGATCTGCTTTTGACTTTTTAAGGGTTTCCTAATTGAGACACATCCTATCCCTTGCAGAGTCACCTATCTTTCCCATCTTCTCCTGCCACTTTTTCTCTTTTCTACTTGCTCAGCTAATCATATCTACCTGCAAAACACACCCTGTATTTCTCAATCCTCCTTTCCAAGGGAATTGCATTGCTTGCTACCCTGTGCTGTGTATTGCAACGTTAGTAATCAGATCATTTTACATGAAGTTTGTCTTTTTGTCCTGAGAAATAAACAAAATGCAACATTCTGCTAATTAGATTAAGGTCTCAATCTGTGTGTGTGTGTGTGTGTGTGTGTGTTGGTCACTTTGGAATAATTTTTCAAGTGCATAAAATAAATGAGATTATAAGGAGACCAATTATATTGAAATATAGGCCTCAAAATATTTTAAAATCTGTAAATCTGAGAACTGAGCACACACACAATATTCATTTAAATACTTTCAAAATAACACATTAGATAACAAGTTAGTGGCAGGTCTAGCAGCCACCATGATTTTTGTAGCCATGATGAGGATAAGCCATGTTTTGAGATAGCTACTGTAAAGGTCCGTCTAGTCAAGGTCCGTCTAGTGAAAGCTATGGTTTTTCCAGGAGTCATGGATGGATGTGAGAGTTGGACTATAAAGAAAGCTGAGCACAGATGAAATGATGTTTTTGAGCTGTGGTGTTGGAGAAGACTCTTGAGAGTCCCTTGGACTGCAAGAAGATCAAACCAGTCAATCCTAAAGGAAATCAGTCCTGAATATTCATTGGAAGGGCTGATGTTGAAGCTGAAGGTCCAGTGCTCTGGCCATCTGATGCGAAGAACTGACTCATTGGAAAAGACCCTGATGGTGGGAAAGACTGAAGGCAGGAGGAGAAGGGGACAACAGAGGATGAGATGGTTGAATGGCATCACCGATTCTATGGACATGAGTTTGAGCAAGCTCTGGGAGCTGGTGATGGACAGGGGAGCCTGGTGTGCTGCAGTCCATGGGGTCACAAAAAGTTGGACATGACCGAGTGACTGAACTGTATTGAACTGAACTGAACAACTGTAATGTGTCCTAAGAAACCTGTGATTTCTATTATTGGCAAAGTCACCAGGTCTGTGAATACTTCTGTGGTTTGTTGACTATGTTGATAACTGATGTAAATGCTACATTTGAACTAAAGGTTAGTAGAAATAAAGATGTATTTTCTAAAAAAAAATTTATGATTTTTTAATCATTTATGATTATGCCAGGACAAGTCCCCTCTCATCTCAGTGAATCTTCAGTTCACTGCCAGAGAAATTTTACCCTATATTTTTCAGACGAGAAAACTGGCACGCAGAGGCTGGCTAAGTGGCAGCTGTGTTCAGTTGCTCAGTCGTGTCTCTCTCTTTGCAACACTACGGACTGCAGCACGCCAGGTTTCCCTGTCTTTCACCATCTCCCAGAGTCTGCTCAAACTCATGTCCATTGAGTTGATGATGCCATCCAGCCACCCCATCCTCAGCTGCCACCTCCTCCTCCTGCCTTCAATCTTTCCACTTCAGGGTCTTTTCCAATGAGTTGGCTCTTCATATCAGGTGGCCAAAGCAGTGAAGTTTCAGCTTCAGCATCGGTCCTTCCAATGAATATTCAGGGTTGACTTCCTTTAGGATTGACTGGTTTGATCTCCTTGCTATCCAAGGGACTCTCCAGGTTGAGCAGAATTTAAACTCAGGTCTGCACGGCTCCAAAGTCCACGTTCTTTCAACCTCATATTGTTGCTGCTTACAAAACTTGTCTGGGTCCAGAGAATAACAGACGAAGTTGTTTCAGGTAGTCGATGTCTCCAAACTTCCTAAACAGACTTCATACAATTTCAACAATTCTCTTATAATTCAGTGTCTATAGGGATGTGTGCATGCCTGCTAAGTTGCTCACTCGTGTCCCACTCTGTGACCCCAAGGACTGTAACCCGCCAAGTTCCTCTGTCCATGGGATTCTCCAGGCAAGAACACTGGAGTGAGTTGCCATGCCCTCCTCCAGGGGATCTTCCTAACCCGGGGATCAAACTCACATCTCTTGCAGCTCCTGCATTGGCAGGTGGATTCTTTACCGTTAGTGCCACCTGAAAAGCCCACTTTTATAGGGATATCTAGTAGCTGAAGTTTTATGACAATGTCTTAATCTAGGTGTAGGGTGAATGTCTTACGGGGAGCATAAATTCCTACAGATCTGACCAGACTCATTCCAGCACAGGCCAGGACGTGGAAGAGTCAAGCAGGCTGTGTGCTGTCTCATGCCTTAACACACACACTCTGTGGTTTCCTGAGAGATTTTTCCCAGGCAGGTTTGCAGTTGGGTTGGCATCCGGGGGAGTCACAGGGGGAGTGTATATTCCACAAAGCAGTGGCATTTATGGCATGAGAATGGATTGGGCAACATTATGATCTTGTGTTTTCTACTGCAAAAGGGATTTTCCACTGAAGGATCACGTATAATCAGGTACAGTAAGCAGAAGATATTTTGCAGTTTATAGAACTGACATTTTCTGCAATACAGCTGAGATTTTGTTCTTGTAACGACTGAAGTTTCTAACACTTCTTTGGAGGGAAGCTCACCAATTTTGGACAACTTGCTTCAAAAGAGCACAGCATTCCCCCCCCAAACCCTGCCCCCAGTCCTTGAGCAAGTTGAACCTCTCATCATCTCCTTCAACAAAGTGCCTTTCATGTCCCACATTTGGAAAGGCCCACCTCTAGTTGTCTCTGCTGTCTTGCCTCTCACCCCCCTGTTCTAGGCCTGACTCTGGGCAGCTGAACCGTTTTGGAAAACGTGATTCCTTTTGCTTTTCTATTTCTCTCTCCTTGGTTTGCTTCCCCACAACCGTTGTCCCAAAGTCCCTCTGTTCCCCTCCAGCTCCCAGCCCAGCCCCAGCTGGTGACCTTCCCCAGGAGGAGAAAGGGTATGAAGTGTGACCCTCCCCAGTTCTTCCATCTGAATTTCTCTGCAATTGTATATCTCACATCTTCCTTTTATCTTGTTTGTGGGAAGGAAATTGCTCCCTCCCCGTCTCCTAGTTAAGAAACATCAGTCTGCTCTGGGTTATCTTCCTCCTGGATTTTCATCCTTCCCCTGCTTCCCACCCCCCAATTCTGTTCCCTCTGCTTAAAAAGTGCTCAGATTTGCTCATTAAAAAAAAAATTATGTGGGACATGCTTGGTGGTCCCATGGTTAAGAATCTGCCTTGCAATGCAGGGGACATAGGTTTGATTCCGGGTTGGGCAACTAAGATCCAACCTATCGTGGGGCAACTAGGCCTGAGCATCACAACTGCTGAGCCTGAGGGCCACAAGTAAGACGACTTGAGGTGGCCAAGAAACCAACAAAAGCGAAAGAGGACTTCCCTGTGGTCCGGTGGTTAGGACACTGTGCTTCTACCTAAGCGGGTACGGGTTCGATCCCCGGTTGGGGAATTAAGGTCCCACGTGCCAGGCAGCGTGGCCAAAACAACGACACACAAAAAAATATGTAAAAGTTAACAAAACCTTTCCGTCATTCTTGTTCCTCCCTGTGTCTGTTCTTTTATCCCCTGCCTTCCCCTCGTTGCCAGACATCTTAGACTGGTGTATACTCGCTGCTTCAAGGCCCACACATGTCTGCAGCTTTTGCAATCTGGCTTCTATCCCCACCATCCTACTGAGTATTGTTCTCTGGAAGGTCACTGAGGCTCTTGTTTGTCAAATCCAGCGACCTTTCCTCTGTTCTAAGTCCTAAGTCTGCGGAATTTGGATGTTTGTCTTCGTGTTCTTGAGGTTTGCCACCCCCGGGCTTCCAGAACAACTCTTCATCGCCTGTCTTTCAGACACATCTTTTTCTCTTCCTATGGGAGTTTCTCTTTTTCTTCCCTGCTCCTGCAGCTTCAAGGGTAACTTCTGCATAGATAACTCCCTAATGTTTATCTCCAGGTCCAGTCTATCATGTTTTTAACATTTCCCTTGCATTGCACATCTCCTTCTGAGCCTAGCATCTCACCACACCTGGTCCAGCGGTCACTATCACCTCTTATCTAGTTCCTCTCCTGAGTTTTATCCCTGACTTTCAATTCTTTCGTCTACTGCAGATTCAAAGGCTAGCAAATCTGGAAACTTCTGCTGCTGCTGCAGCTAAGTCGCTTCAGTCATGTCCGACTCTGTTTGACCCCATAGACGGCAGCCCACCAGGCTCCCAGTCCCTGGGGTTCTCCAGGCAAGAACACTGGAGTGGGCTGCCATTTCCTTCTCCAATGCAGGAAAGCGAAAACTGAAAATGAAGTCGCTCAGTCGTGTCCTACTCCTAGCGACCCCACGGACTGCAGCCCACCAGGCTCCTCCGTCCATGGGATTTTCCAGGTGAGAGTACTGGAGTGGGGCGCCATTGCCTTCTCCGTGGAACCTTCTACGGTCACCCTATTTCATGTCTGCCGCCTCCTCTCCATTCCCATAGGCAGGTCTTTGCCTCTTAATTGATTTCTCTGTCCCTATTTCTGGTTTTACATTAGTTGGTTCACAGCTATTCCAGGTTAACTTCTAAGAACTGGCACCTGCCTGCTCCAAACCTTTCCATGGCTTTCTACTAGTAAAGGAGTTAAGTACAGAGCTACGGTTTGGCATTCAAGACCTTCACAGGAAAAGTAAAACAGAATTTTATCTTCTCTGGTGGTGGTTTCATCACTAATTCCTGTCTGACTCTTGTGACCCCATGGACTGTAGCCCACCAGGCTCCTCTGTCCATGGGATTTCCCAGGCAGGACCACTGGAGCGGGTGGCCATTTCCTTCTGCAGGGGCTCTTCCCAACCCAGGGATGGAAGCCCAGTCTCCTGCACTGCAGGCGGATTCTTTACTGACTGAGCCACCAGGGAAGCCATATCTTCTGTAGATAGTTTGATAAACACCTGAAATAAAACTTCAAACAAGCTAGTTGTCAGCAAAACTATAATGTCCCTCTCTACACTTTAGTTAAAAGGTTCTAAGAAAAAAGAACTTTTTTCAAAAAAAAAGAAGGATTTTTTTAATTCCCAAATGAAATAGTTCTCAGAAATATATGTAAGGAGAATGATAATTTAATCTCTGTGCCAAACACTGTCTTTGTGACAGCGCTGTCTGCTGCCTTTGCTGACATCCTTTTTACTTGCACGTGGTGCAATGGAAAGGAGATTCGACTGGGGAATCAAGAGCTTTACATTCTAATTTTAGACTTAGATGGTCTGGCTTTTGGTAAATCACTTAAGATCTCTAGGCATTAGTTTCCACATCTGCAAACCGTGGGGCTGGTACAATATCAATATTTGGCTGCACATGACATTCACCTGGGAAGTATGTTTAACACATAGCCAGGGCAAGCTCTCCAGCTGGGGATGGTGTCAGTATAGCTCTGGGTGGTCCTCAGATATGCGTGTTTTGAAAAGATCCTCATGTGCAGCTGGGGCTGAGAACCCCTGGCTTGGTATCAAATGCCTTTTCTGCTTCAACATAGAGTCATTTTCGGAACTGCTCTTCCTCTCAATTACAAGATGATTTTTATTTGAATTTACTTAGCACATCTACCGCCTATCATAATTACGGTTATTTTTGTCTTGTCCTCGTTCCTACGTCGTAGTTTCCTCAAATACAGACTGTGTCTCACTCATCTCCGTGTGCTTGTTACTCCTCGGCACATGGAGTTTGTTTGCTAAACTGTATGAAGAGTTAATAAGTTTACTCAAACAATAGTCCTTTTCCTTAATAAAATGAATTACAACTCAAACTAAACAAAAACACCTGATCCTGTGGTTCTTGGGAACTTGTAGTGGAGATTCAGGCAGGACAAGCTGGAGTTTCTCAGAGGCTCTGAAATATTTTCAAAGTGAAATGTTGGTGGAACCATGTGTTCTTTCATAATACCGTGGTTTAATTTTAACTTTGATTGTGTTCAATATATGTTGGAGAATGTGTGTTAAGTTTTGTAGGAAAATGACTTGGAGTTTAAGCTCAATTTATGGATGAATACTTGAGCAAAAATGTTGCTTTGGGAAGATGGTGGTTATTGAAGATCTCTATATCACAGGAATGGTTTATATAACATACCAATGATTAGGTAAGAGGCAGTTGATGAGAAGCAGTTATATAAGGTATTTCTCTTCAGTGGCCATAGTGAAGCTGCACATGCAACCTTTGCATATTTCTGCAAAGAGAGACTGAGAATACCAGGCATAGTTTTACTAAATGAGGTTTCCATCCAAGTTTTAAAAATCCAATTAAACTCTGACTAATAAATTCTTTCTATTGAAGCTGAGAACTCCAATAGAAATGCTATTATTAAATGCTTTGACAGTACTATATTTCCCCAACTGGTAACTTTTAAAGAGGTTTACAACTTTTAAAGACTTGCTGTGTCTTTATGGTCCATTCAAATTCTTGAAATAAAATTTGAAGTATGAAAAGTATAAGGTGAAGTCTCATTGAGAAAAGTAAATGTGGGAGATCTGGCTTCGATCCCTGGGTTGGGAAGATCCCCTGGAGAAGGGAAATGCTACCCACTCCAGTATTCTGGCCTGGAGAATTCCATGGACTGTATAGTCCATGGGATCCAAAGAGGTGGACACTACTGAGAGACTTTCACTTTTCCAGCCAGAAAAATATGATATACTCATGAGGTTTTAGTAAGTGACTAAATGACTTAGGCTATTTGACTACATTCACAGTAAAAGAGGAAAAGCTATGACAAATTTAGACAGTGTATTTACAAAAGCAGAGACATCACTTTGCCGATAAAGATCCGTATAGTCAAAGTTATGGTTCTTCCAGTAGTCATGTACAGATGAGAGAGTTCGACTATAAAGAAGGCTGAGCACCACAGAATTGATGCTTTCGAACTGTGGTGCTGGAAAACACTTTTGAGAGTCCCTTTTACATCAAGGAGATCAAGCCAGTCAATCCTAAAGGAAATCAACTCTGAACATTCATTGGAAGGACTGATACTGAAGCTGAATCTCCAATAGTCTGGCCACCTGACGAGAAGAGCCTCCTCACTGGAAAAAGACCCTTATGCTGGGAAAGATTGAGGTCAGGGGAAGAAAGGGGCGACAGAGAATAAGATCGTTGGATGACATCGCCGATTCAATGGACATGAGTTTGAGCCAACTCCAGGAGAGTGAACGACAGGGAAGCCTGGTGTGCTGCAACGGGTGGGGTTGCAGAGTCGGACACAACTTAGTGACTGAACAACAACAGTAAAAAACAAAGAGAAAGAAATATACAAAACATCACCTTATAACATATTCTCTTTAGGACTTGGTGTCCTTGCCACGTACAGAAAAGGCAGGCACTAGAAAATCAGGTTTCCGCCAAACTAGAGCTAGGAAGTAGTAGAGAGAGCAAAAAGCAAACTCTCTAGGACTTTTTTTTTAAATTAATTTTGAGATGTAACTGGCATATAACTCATGCCTTCTCATTATGTATATATGTGTGTATCTGAGTAATATACACTATAAATTTACACATACACACATATAAATGGATAGCTGCCTGGAAGGCAGTGTGAAATGAAAATATCTCCTGCCATGTTAACCAACAAGAACTATCACAGCCATCAGAGTTTTCTGGCTTCCAAACGTCAATGAGGGCTCCCAAAACTGAGATCCAGCAGACGCTGCCACCCCCACGGTGACTGCTGAGGAGCTGGGAGATGCAAGAAGCAGCCAGCTGCCACTCCCTAAGTTGAACAAGGAGACAGGGTTAGCCCCCAAACAGCTGAGGTACACAAGAAAGGAGGGAAGTCAGGGAGCCCAGAGGCTGGCATCTTCCTGTACATAGAAAGCTATGTACTTGATCTTGGTACTTGATCTTTGACCTTCAGACCACCTGCTCCCTTTGCTGCAAACTTGTATATAGCCTGATTTCCTCCCTGCCTCCTTGGAGCAGTTTTTTCAGTTACTGAGAAGAAAATTTATGACCCACCTAGACAGCATATTAAAAAGCAGAGACATTACTTTGCCAACAAAGGTCTGTCTAGTCAAAACTATGGTTTTTCCAATAGTCATGTATGGATGTGAGAGTTGAACCATAAAGAAAACTGAGTGTTGAAAAATTGATGCTTTTCAACTGTGCTGTTGGAGAAGACTCTTGAGAGTCCCTTGGACTGCAAGCAGATCCAACCAGTCCATCCTAAAGGAAATCAGTCCTGAATATTCATTGGAAGGACTGATGCTGAAGCTGAAACTCCTACCTGATTCGAAGAGCTGACTCATTAGAAAAGACCCTGATGCGGGGAAATATTGAAGGCAGGAGGAGAAGGGGAGGACAGAGGATGTGGTTCGTATTTATATTCTTTGGATGATGGCATCACCGACTCAATGGACATGAGTCTGAGTAGACTCCGGGAAATGGTGATGGACAGGGAGGCCTGGCGTGCTGCAGTCCGTGGGGTCGCGAAGAGTCCGACAGGACTGAGCGACTTAACTGACTGACTGAACTAAGAGGATCTCTCCCAGGCTCGGAGTCCTAAACATTCCCACTAAATAAAATAACTCTCTCCTTTCAGGTTGTGACTACATGTTTTTAGTCAGCAGCAGGAATAAAAATGGACGTGGTAAAAAGTAGCTAAAAATTAAATTATTTCAACCTAAACATTTAAGCAGAGACATTACTTTGCCAGCAAAGGTCCGTCTAGTCAAGGCTATGGTTTTTCTAGTAGTCATGTATGGATGTGAGAGTTGGACTGTGAAGAAGGCTGAGCGCCGAAGAATTGGTGCTTCTGAACTGTGGTGTTGGAGAAGACTCTTGAGAGTCCCTTGGACTGCAAGGAGATCCAACCAGTCCATTCTGAAGGAGATCAGCCCTGGGATTTCTTTGGAAGGAATGATGCTAAAGCTGAAACTCCAGCACTTTGGCCACCTCATGCGAAGAGTTGACTCATTGGAAAAGA
>SJYQ01001299.1:0-76828 GCA_006410935.1 Redunca redunca | reverse complement strand
GCCGCGAGGAGAGGGGCGGGGGGCACGGGCTGGCCTCGCCGCGCTTCCATCTTGGGCTTGCCTAGTGAGGGCACGGGCCCGCGGCTGTGGGAGGGTGTGGGTCCGCCCGGCTTGTTTACCGGCCATCGGTTCGCCGCGGCTGGCTGCGCTGCCTGCCCAGCCACCTCTCTTCCGCCAGATTACGCCCCCCGCGCCCCCCAGCTGCTTTTCCTGCCACCTACGGGCTGGTCTCTGCAATAGGGCCCTCAATACTTGGGTTCGTCGCCACAAGTTGGTGCCGGCCCCCCCAAACTTGTATTTCAGCCCACCCCCCAACCCCCCCGGCGGCTTCCTCTCCGCCTCCCGCGGTGGCCTTTCGTTGTTTCCCTTTTTCTCAGAAAATAAAGGTGGGGGCCGACAGGGGTGGGCTGAGGGGCGGTGGGAGGCTGGTGGGGGAGAGAAGCTGGAACTAGTGGAAAGATTGTCTGGCCCTCTCGCTCGCAATAAACGATGCTCCGTGCACACTTACCTTGTTATTCCCTTGCCTGTGGCTTGGGGTGTCGGGTCATTCCACAGACAAAAGGACCGTAATGAATACTTGCATGTGAAGCTCGCGGGGCCAGCAGTTGAGGTTCAGCCTGGAAGTTTGAGCCGACCCCACTTATCTTTGAGATAACCCCGGTGTTTGGAAATTCTTCTGGCAGAGAACTTGGTATTTCAGTCAATTGATTCCGTAACTCCGTAGACTTGTATCAGGTTAAACGCCGTCCCCTTCCACCCAATATTGTGGTCTGTGTGTTCCCCCTATGATCTGTTATGTTGTCAATAAATTTAATGTACAAAAATGTTTTAGGAATACAGTTGAAGAGAAATCTTTCGCTCTTAGAAACGTTATATAATGAGTGTTTTTTTTTTCTGAGGTCTCTTTTTTTAGTTGACTTTATCACTTGTGCGACCTCAAGGGTACCCATGTTTTGATCAAGCATGGATGACTCAGTGTTCAAACTATAAGCCAGGGGAAACCAGGAGGAATTTTGATCTTGGCTTGTGCCAGGGGCCTTAGGAAAATCACCTAAACTACGTTTGTGGAAAATTAAGCTGGACCTCTCCTCCTGGTGATTAGTATTATTAGTTAAATGAAGCAGTTATAAAGAAATTTAGAACCCTGCTTCCCTGTTTGATTTTTAGCTCTTGACAAGATATACAGTCACCTTCTTATGCTAAAATTTCATAACATTGTTTTTATAGGGCTGTTAGTGGCACTAAGAGGACAGTGATGGCGTATTTTAATCTTTGGGGAGGATCCTGTTTGAATGTCATGAGGGATTTTTATTTCTGTTGTTGTTTCAACCCTTTTTATTAATGCTTGGGAGCATTGAGACACCCATTTATTTACTTTTGAAATGTGCTTGGGTTAGTATGATGAACTCTTTCACATTATTTTAAAGCTTGTGGCCTTGATTCAGTTCTGTACACTGATAAAGGTTTTGGCATATTACATTTAAAATCTGAGGGTTAGCATAGGTTTGGAACTCATGACCCAGGTGTAGGATATTTGAGGTAAATTGCCTTCTGTGTGTAATTGATAGAGTGAGAGCTGTTCAGTGTGCTTTTATACTTAGCTTGCTTTTATAATAGGTGGAAACTTTAAACAAATGGGGATTGCAAAAGTAGACCTCTGTAGCTTTTTGTTTAACTTGGGTCAGTGTCAGTATTTGTGCACTGCTGCTCACTTCCCTCCTTCCCCGCAAATAAGCTCTTGTACCTGGACTTTGAGTACGTTTTTCTCTCCGTGATGTGTTTCACCTGGAGTATTTGTGCTTCACTAATGCTTTGAGTAAATAATATCTTGCGCATGTTAACATTCACCTTCTCACATCACAACATAAAAACTTCCAGAGACTCCCTGTTACATGCAAAGTAAAGTTTTAACTCCTTGGTGTGTTTTTCAGGTTTCTGTATAATCTGGCCCTGATCCATTCTTCAATCTTAACTCTTATTTCTTGCCTTTGTGAATCTTTAGTTCCAGCCAAACTTACTTGTTTGTTGTTCCTTTGAAGTCGCTCCTCTTGGCCTTTCTTTGTGCTTTTCTTTCTGTTTGAAACCCTCTTCTTCTTGTGTTCATGGATATTCCCTTTATTCTGGCCTTGAGAAGCCTTCTTGACTACTTCAACCCCAAGAGATCTAGTCTCACCTCTGCAGTGAGAGACTTTTCCTTGCTTTTTTTTCTCCTTCTTAGAATATGCTGGCCAGGATTTCAATTTATCTTTTTATTCTACTTCCCAATTAGGTTTTTAAGATCTTTGAGGATTGGGTATGAACCCTAAGCCCTACATCTGTGCACCGTATATTATGCTCTGAAAATATGGATACATGGTCTGACAAAGTGTTTTTGGTTTTAGAGATGTTCTAGAATATGAAGTTTGTACTTCTCTAAGTATTGGAGTTGCTGAAACTTTGATTTATGAGGCAAAATACTGGAAACTATCGGTTCAGTAGTATTTGACTCTTTTCGACCCCATGGACTGCAGCACGCCAGGGAAGTCTGGCGTGCTGCAGTCCATTGGAAACTATGACAATCTCTAAAAAATTTTTTTTGCCAGTATGTTTATATCTAAGTGGCTCAGTGGTTAAAAAAAAAAAAAAAAATCTGCCTGCCAAGCAGGAGATGCAAGTTCGATCCCTGGATTGGGACGATCCCCTGGAGAAGGCAACCCACGTCAGTATTCTTGCCTGGAGAATCCCATGGACAGAGGAGTCTGGTGGTGGGCTACAATCCATGGGGTCACCCAAAGTCGGACAGGGTTTAGAAACTAAGCAACATTATCAGCATAATTCTTTCTATAGAGGATGCTTAACATTTTGATAATGATCATTGTGTTATTCAAATAAAAATAAGTACTACAGGTCTGTTGTTTATTTCATCTTTGAGTCTGGGCCAGTTACTTGGGTTTGAACTTGGCACCAGTGACATTAAGGGTTGGTCATTCCATATTTGTACTGTTGTTTAAGTCATGTCCCACTTTTTGTGACCCCAGAGAAGTCTACCAGGCTTCTCTGTCCATGAGATTTCCCAGGCAAGAATGCTGGAGTGGATTGCCGTTTCCTTCTCCAGAGGATCGGCTGCATCGCAGCGGATTCTTTACCACTGAGCCACCAGGGAAGTTTACAGGTAGCATTTGCATCCTGGGAGGGGAAGCTCATCTGTCATCTCAGTTTGCATCTTTAACCTCAGCTGTTGGCCGCGTGTGTCACTGATCATGAGGCAGGTGAGGCTCGGGAGAGTGTGATTCACTGCTACCTGTCAACACTGTTGGAAGGAAAACACAAACAAACTGGTCCATAGTAGTTTTGTTTACCAAGGATAATACATGTAATTATGCGGTACATGGGTGGTTGCTGATGCAGTTGGAAAATAGGTGTGTGTGTTGGTGTTGTGTTGTGTGTGTGAGTGGGAGGCCTGATGGTTTGTGGATACAGAGTCTCCTAGCAGTAGATCATCTTGATTTATCCACTGCATCTATATGGAAACTTGTGTTCTTCCTCCAGTTCATCAAAATACTCCCCCCCCCCCCTTAAAATTGATTAGTTTTTAGAAACTAGTTCACATAAAAACTTTTTTTAAGCTTAGGAAACCTTTTTAGCATAATTGAAGCTAAAATTAGTCTGTTAACTTTCCAGAAACACTAAGCATTTTTACTTAGGCTACTTGCATTTGTAAAAGGGACTTTCATAGAATTACATCAGTAATTTCACCACTTGAGAAGTCAGGATCAGTAAGCATTCTTTGCTCTATGGTATTTTGGTTTGACGGGAGTCATTAGTTGGAATTTTAAAATGGAGGTTGGTTAGGTAAATTGAAATAAAATTAATAATTTTTCAGGTGGCTAATGAACTTTTCAGTAATGAAAACAAAGACTTATTTCCTTTATATTTATAGTTAATTTATTGAGGGCAGACTGCCCCACTCCCTCTCAAGCAACACAACGCAATTTTGGTTTTTTATTTTGTATTGTTTGGCAAGTCAGATTTTTATGTGGATTGAATTTACATAAGTAAAAACTATTCAAATGGATAAAAGCATTGTTGGAAGTCAGTTGCAAGTCTCCAGGTGTTTCTTAATTTAAAAAAATACCAGCTTAGGGTATTTGCTGGCGGGCCAGAGGTTAAGACTTAGCTTTCCAATGCATGGGGTCCAGGATCGATCCCTGGTCAGGGAGCTAAAATCCTACATGCCTTGTGGCAAAAAAATGAAAACATAAAACAGGCAGTATTGTAACAAATTCAATAAAGACATCAACAATGGTCCAAATTTTAAAATCTTAAACAGCTTAAATAAACTTAGTTCATATAACTAAATAAGTTTAGTTCATATAATGTAAAATTCACCCTTTTAAAGTATTCATTTCATTAGTTTTTAGTGTATTCACAAAGTTACATAACCATTACCACTATTCAGAACATTTCTCTCACCCTCCAAAAAGACCCTGTACTCATTTGCAGTCATCTCCCTTTGCCCCAGTTCCTGGCAACTGGAAATCTAGTTTCTCTGTGGATTTGCCTGTTCTATATAAATTGGTTGTTGTTCAGTCACTCAAGTCGTGTCCGACTCTTTGGAACCCCATGGACTGCAGCATGCCAGGTTTCCCTGTCAAAGAGTTTGCTCAGACTCATGTGCACTGAGTCGATGATGCCATCTGACCATCTCATCCACTGTTGTCCCCTTCTCTTCTTACCCTCAGTCTTTCCCAGTATCAGTCTTTTGCAACCAGTCGGTTGTATAAGGTGGCCATTGTATTGGAACATCAGCATCAGTCCTTCCTTCCAATGAATATTCAGGGTTGATTTCCTTTAGGATTGACTGATTTGATCTTGATGTACAAGGGGGCTCTCAAGAGTCTTCTCCAGCACCACAGTTCGAAAGCATCAGTCTTTGATGCTCAGCCTTTTTATGGGCTAACTCTCACATTGTAAATGACTGCTGGAAAAAACATAGCTTTGACTATACAGACCTTTGTCTGCAAAGTGATGTCTCTGATTTTTAATACGCTGTCTAGGTTTGTCATGACTTTTCTTCCAAGGAGCAAAGGTCTTTTAATTTGGTGGCTGCAGTCGCTATCTGCAGTGATTTTAGAGCCCAAGAAAATAAAGTCTGTTACTGTTTCCATTTTCTGCCCATTTATTTGCCATGAAGGAATCATTCAATATGGTCATCCCTTGGTATCCATGGGGGATTTGTTCCAGGATCCCCCTCGGATATAAAAATCCAGGGGTACCCATTCCTTTATATGAAATAACCAAGTATTTTAGGTTTGTCTAGGTCCGTAGGTTTATGCACATCCTTCTATACACTTTAAGTCATCTCTAGATGACTTATAAAGCCTAGTATAATATAAATGCTATGTAGGTAGTTGTCAGTGTGTGTAAATTCAGGTTTTGCTTTTTGGAACTTTCTGGGTATGACCTTTTGTGTCTGGCTGTGTTCACTTAGCTTGATGTTTTAATGTTTGTCCATGTTGTAGCATATATTAGTACTTCATTCCTTTTTATGGCTGAATAATGAATATTCCATATATGGGTGTATATCAGATTTGGTTTATATTTTTCTATTCTTTGAGGGACAATTAGGTTTTTTCTATGTTTTGGCTTTTATGAAATATGCTGCTATGAACATTGTGTACAAGCTTTTGTGGGGACATAAGTTTTCATTTTTCTTGGGTACATACCTAGGAGTGGAATTGCTGGGTTATATAATGGCAATCCACTCCAGTCAATACTATTGCCTGGAAAATCCCATGGATGGAGGAGCCTGGTAGGCTACAGTACATGGGGTCGCAAAGAGTCGGACATGACTGAGCGACTTCACTACACGTCACTTCATGGTGACTCAGTGCTTAACCTTTGAGGGACTTTGTGACTGTTCTCTTCCAGCAGTGTATTATGAGGATTCCATTTCTCTACATGCTCATTAACACTTGTTGTCTTTTTTATTATAGCCATCTGAATAAAGTGGCATCTCCTATTTTTTACTTGTATTTCTCTAATGGCTGATGGTATTGAGTATGTTTTCACATGCTCATTGGTCATTTGTGTAGTTTTAGAGAAATGTTTATTACAGTCCTTTGCCCATTTTTCAGTTGGATTATTTGTCTTTTTATTGTTGGATTGTGAGAGTTCTTTATATATTCTGGATAGAAGTCAGATGATTTGCAAGTGGTTTGCAAATACTTTCTCTTATTCCATAGGTTACCTCTTCACTTTCTTGGTGGCATTCTTTGAAGTACAAAGATTTTAATTTTGATGTCCAGTTTATCTATTTTCTTTTGTCATTTATGCTTTTGGTGTTATCTCTAAGAAGCCATTATCTAATCCAAGGTCAAGAAGATTTGCAATTCTTCTACAAACTTTACAGTTTTTGCTCTTAAATTTAGCTCTTTGATAATTTTGAGTTTTGTATATAGTGTGGGATAGAGATCCAACTTTACTCTTTTTGCAGATGGCTGTCTAGTAGTCCCAGCATCATTTGCTGAAATTCAGTTAGCTTTAGTAACATAATTATTCGCAACTAAAATTGATTATTGCAAGACAGCATTCCCTGGGTGTCTGAAGAAATTATCCTGATGTTGCAGATGGAGAAATGGAGTTCTACTGAGTGTTGCAGCAGTATCCTTGAGATTGGAATTCTGAGGGCAAGACATCATTTCTGTAGCTTTTAACAAGTCACTTTTAAATCCTTTTCTGATTGAGGTGGGTAATTAACTTCAGTTTTTGGTATTTAATGGCGCTAAAGTTTGTTTTTAAACGTGGGAATGATAGCAGTTTGCAGAACTTTTGACTAATCTGTTTGAAATACTATCCTTTGATATCAGTAGAATAGTTAATTGCTTTTTGTTGACTAAATGATCAGTGAGCAGCTGTTTTATAGCAAGCTCTGTTTATAGAGACATAAAAATGAGTTTGTTTTTTTACAGTTGATCATTCAAAACAAACCTTAATCCACTAAACAGAGTACTGTGAAGTGGTAAAGAAAGGACTGAATTAATTTAACACGAGATTATGATTGCACCAAGAAGGGTTGCACAGGAGTTGACACAGTTCAGCTAGGCTTTGAAGAAGGTTTCTAGGTGTGTGTATGTGTGTATATATACACATCTGTACACACACATACAAGCGGGATGGGAGAGCATTGTGTGCAGAAGCAGCCATGTATAGTAAAGGGGTGGAGACATGACAATTCCATGTCACATATAAGGACCTGCAGAGGGTATAATGTGGCTTAAGCATGTGGTAGACGTTGGAGTATCGATCCTAACACCTGGATGTGAGTGCCTTACTCTTCTCCAGTCCTTACTCCTCATTTTCCCTTAGAGCTAGTATTGTCTAGGAGCTGGAAAATAGGAAGGAGAAATGATCCTCTCCAGTGTGTATCGTCTTTACAGGTAGGAAGAAGGAAGGGTTGCCTCTGTGTGGAGACGGGATATGATGAGGCTATAGTATTAAGTTTAAAATCTGTATTTACATTCTAGTGTATAGAGAGAGCAAACAAGGAAAAAACAGAAGCAAACAACCAAATAACCCAAACCAGACCTAGGTGGTGATAAGCGCTCTGCCAGTAATGTAATGAAAGTAGGGTAATGTGGTGGAGAATGACATCAGTGTGGTGAGGGAAGATTTTTGAGGAGGTCATATTTAAATCTAGTTTTTGATGATAAGAGCTGGCCATGTGAAAATCTAGGGAGAGAGAATTCTAGGCGGAGGAGATTGCTCCTAGAAAACACTCACGGAGAGACTGAGCTTGCTTGTAAAAGGAACAGAATGAAATCCGCTTTTATGTAAAGATTTGCAAGAAAGACTGGGGAAATCTTAATTTTATTCTGAGTGAATAGGGTTTAAGACCTTATGTGGTAACCTGGTTTACGTTCCTAAGGGATCCATCTGGCTTCTATGCGAGGATGGTGGCTAGAATAGAAGCAGCAAGATTAGTGGGGAGGTTACGTAGTAATCCATGTGAGAGTTGGTGGTGGCTTGGAAGAGGGGCATGATAGAGTAATCTGGAGAAAAACTCAGATTTGGGGACTTGCTCTGGAGGTAGTGGCAATGCCTTGTGGTAGCCAAACACAGTGACTATGCAGTCAGTCCATTTTGTAATCTTATAGTCTCATTTCGTTCTGGGAAAATGTTTTTGTAACTGTGGAAGGCTGTGGTGTATTAGTTGGGAAAAATAGAAGTCAGAATTTGGGCTTTACTTCCTGAAGTTTGGGCAAGTTCCTAAACCGTGGGCAAGCTCATTTTACCTTTCCTGAAGCCACAGATTTATTGTCATTAAAATGAAGATACTTGTACCTCAGAGGGATTCTGTACCTGAGGGTTTAGGAAGTACCCGAGGGTTCTGAAGATGAAGAGAAATAATAACAAATGTTCTGTGATCTGAAGCTTCATATAAAATCGAAGGTGTGTTAATTCAAACTGACATTTGTTCATATTATTTATAGGATGTAGATCTTGAGATTATTGGTATTATCCCCTAAGTAAAGACAGATAAGACATCATAATTTTTTCAGGTGAAGAGCCTTGGGTCTTAAGGATTTGACAAAATCCCTGACTCAGTAACAGGTGGAGAGGGACATGAACTCACATCTAAGAAGTGCAGTGCATTCTTCTCTATATGAAATATCAAGAGATGGAACTCATCTTCCCAAAGTAAAGTACAGTACATTTTCCATTAATAATGCTTTGGTGAAAGGCAGTAAATCACTGAAGAAAAATACTGTCGGATATTCTTGACGCACACGTGTTTGTGTTTGTTAAGGATCTTTTGTGTTCTTTTTAAGACTTTTAACTTTAGTGGGGTGTTGACATTTTTAAAGTTGCTGAATAGCAACACCAGATTTTTTTTTGAACAGATTACTTTGGTGGAGATGTGAAGTATGAAGGTAGGAAGACCACTTAAACTAATAAAATAGTTGAGAGAAATAATGAACTAAGACTTGGTGGTAGCGGTAGAAAGAACTGACAATTCTTGAGAAATATTTGGGATATAGGAGGCCACATTTGCTCTCATATAAAAGGACTGTTGTGTACCTGTTTCGTGGACTTCCCAGGTGGCTCGGTGGTAAAGACTCTGCTTGCCAGTGCAGGAGACAAGAGATGCAGGTTTGATCCTTGGATCAGGAAGACACCCTGGAGGAGGAAATGGTAACCCACTCCAGTATTCTTGCCTGGAAAATCCCATGGACAGAGGAGCCTGGTAGGCAGTAGTCCACGGGGTCACAAAGAATAGGACACGACTGAGCATGCACAGACCTGGATATAAATACAAATATATTTTCCCACCAGAGCTGTCTGAAAGTAAGTTGCAGGCTTGATATCCTTTAATCTCTAAATATTTCAGTGTTTATTGGCTTTCTCCTATGTAACCACAATAGAGGTATCAAAGTCAGGAAATTAACAGTGTGATTTAATTCTTAAGAATAAGATTCTATAAATCTTAAATTTTGCCAGTTCTGTTAACGTTCTTTATAAAGACAAAAGAAAATCTGAGATCATGTGTTGCAGTCTATTGCCTTGTTTTTTATAAGCTCCTTTAATTGGAACAATAAAGTCCTTATTTTTCATGATACGTTTTTGAAGAATATAGGATTAGTTATTTTGTAGTTAGGGCTTCCCAAGTGGCACTAGTGGTAAAGAACCCGCCTGCCAATGTAGGAGACATAAGAGATGCGGATATTTGATCCTTGGGTCAGGAAGATCCCCTGGAGAAGGGCATGGTAATCCACTCCAGGATTCTTGCCTGGAGAATCCTGTGGACAGAGGAGCTTGACGAACTATAGTTCATAGGGCCACAAAGAACTGGACACGACTGAAGTGACTTAGCACACTCGTGCAGTTTTGTAGAAAGTCGCTTGATATGGCATTTCTGATGTTTTCTCATGTTTGCAGTCAGAGGATGTACTTTTTGGCAAGAATATCACACAGTTTTGTTGTTATAACAATATGACAAAAGGCAAATGATGTTTTTCCTGATGTGGTTAACTTTGATTATTTAGTTAAGGTGTCTGCTGACTTTGTGACATAGCCAGTTATGATTTTAGGGAAATACTTAGAGACTATTTAAATATCCTGTTAATACTCAAATTTTCACCTACTAGTTTTAATGTTCACTCGTGATCTTTTGTTTTGATTCTAGTGGGAAGATTGCCAAATGGTGAATTTTTAATCCAGTTAGTCCTTTTGCATTTATTTGGTTTCTGTTGTAAGGAAGAACTTTTCTTCTCCATTATTTGTTAGTTTGGAGACTTACGGAGTTTTCTTTTAGCCAGTACTTCAAAAATCTTTTCTTATTTTTGTGTGGGTGCTTGGGTTGATTCACATTTAGCTAGTGGGAGCCCTTCATGTTAATTTCAGTGTCTTTTAAAAATTTAAAATGTTGGGCGTGAGCATATTTCAGATTTCATTTTTTATATTTTTTAATTTTTTTTGCAATTCTGCTTATTCACATATCTTTGGCTGCACTGGGTTTCGGTTGCTTTGCGGGGCTGCTTTCGGGTTGCCGTGTGCCGGCTTCTTGTGGTGCTTGGCTTCTCTTGCTGTGATGGATCTCTAGGGCTAGTGGACTCAGAGTTGTGGCGCACGGGCTTAGTTGCTCTGAGGCATGTGCTCTCTTCCCAGACTTGGGATTGAACCCCTGTCTCCCGCATTGCAAGGTGGACGCTTAACCACAGGACCACCAGGGAAACCCATTTTAAAGCAGTTTTATTAATAAGTTCACATCAAAAGTTACGTAGTTTTTAAAACTTCCTATCATTCTGAGGACTGTTTTTTTTTTTTTTTAAGAACATATTTCCTGGATATTCGTGACTAAAAACATTGTTAAGAAGTAGGTTTTTAAAACAGTCTTTATATTTTAGAGAACTTTAGGTTAACTACAGAATTTAGCAGAAAATAAAGTTTTTATACTCCTCACTCTGCACGTGCATAGACTCTTTTATTATCAGCATCCTGCACCTGAGTGGTGCATTTGTTATGTTGATGAGTCTACTATGATGCATAATTACCAATCAGAGTACATAGCTTACATTAAGGTTCATTTTTGGTACGTACATTTTATGGGTTTTGACAAATGTACAATGACATGTATCCACCATTATAGTGTCATACAGAATAGTTTCGTTGCCCTAAAAATCCTCTGTGTTCTGCCTGTTCATCCCTTCCTCTCACCAACCCCCGATCTTCTTTTTTAATCTCCATAGTTTTGCCTTTTCCAGAATGTTATGTACTTGGAATCAAACAGAATATAGCCATTTCAGACTGGGTTCTTTCACTTAGTAATATGCTTTTACGGTTACTCCGTGTCGTTTCATGGCTTGTTAGTTGATTTTTCTTTAGTGCTAAATATTTTCTTGTCTGGATGTACTACAGTTTATCCATTCACCTTCTGAACTTTGGTTGCTTCCAAGTTTTGGCAGTTATGAATAAAGCTGCTGTAAACATCCATGTGCAGGGCTTTGTATGGACCTATAATTTCAACTCCTTGGAGTAAATGCCAAGATGCACAATTGCTCGGTCATATGGTAAGAATAGCAAGAAGAGATAAGAAAGCCTTCTTCAGCGATCAATGCAAAGAAATAGAGGACAAGAACAGAATGGGAAAGACTAGAGATCTCTTCAAGAAAATTAGAGATACCAAGGGAACATTTCATGCAAAGATGGGCTCAATAACGGACAGAAATGGTGTGGACCTAACAGAAGCAGAAGATACTAAGAGATGGCAAGAATACACAGAACAACTGTACAGAAAAGATCTCCACGACCCAGATAATCACGATGGTGTGATCAGTCACTCATCTAGAGCCAGACATCCTGGAATGTGAAGTCAAGTGGGCCTTAGAAAGCATCACTACAAACAAAGCTGGTGGAGGTGATGGAATTCCATTTGAGCTATTTCAAATCCTGAAAGTGCTGCACTCAATATGCCAGCAAATTTGGAAAACTCAGCAGTGGCCACAGGACTGGAAAAGGTCAATTTTCATTCCAATCCCAAAGAAAGGCAATGCCAAAGAATGCTCAAACTACCGCACAATTGCATTCATCTCACATGCTAGTAAAGTAATGCTCAAAATTCTCCAAGCCAGGCTTCAGCAATACGTGAACCGTGAACTCCCTGATGTTCAAGCTGGTTTTAGAAAAGGCAGAGGAACCAGAGATCAAATTGCCAACATCCGCTGGATCATGGAAAAAGCAAGAGAGTTCCAGAAAAACATCTGTTTCTGTTTTATTGACTATGCCAAAGCCTTTGACTGTGTGGATCACAATAAACTGTGGAAAATTCTGAGAGAGNCCGAAGAATTGATGCTTTTGAACTGTGGTGTTGGAGAAGATTCTTGAGAGTCCCTTGGACTGCAAGGAGATCCAACCAGTCCATTCTGAAGGAGATCAGCCCTAGGATTTCTTTCGAAGAAATGACATTAAAGCTGAATCTCCAGTACTTTGGCCACCTCATGCGAAGAGTTGACTCATTGGAAAAGACTCTGATGCTGGGAGGGATTGGGGGCAGGAGGAGAAGGGGACGACAGAGGATGAGATGGCTGGATGGCATCACTGACTCGATGGACGTGAGTCTGAGTGAACTCAGGGAGTCGGTGGTAAACAGGGAGGCCTGGCGTGCTGCGATTCATGGGGTCGCAAAGAGTTGGACACAACTGAGCAACTGAACTGATGGTAAGAGAGCCCGCTCAATGGAAAAAGACGCTGATGCTGGGAGAGACTGAGGGCAGAAGAAGGGCATGACAAAGGACGAGATAATAAGATGGCATCATCACCTCAGTGGACATGAGTTTGAGCAAACTCTGGGAGATAGTGAAGGACGGGAGCCTGGCTTGCTGTAGTCCATGGGGTTGCAAAGAGTTGGGCATGACTTAGCGACTGAACAACAACAACGTGGCAAGAATAGGGGCTTCCCTGGTGGCTCAGTGGTAAATGACCCATGTGCCAATGCAGAAAATGGGGCTTCATTCCCTGAGTCGGGAAGGTCCTCTGGAGAAGGATATGGCAGCCCACTCCAATATGCTTCCCCGGGAAATCCCATAGACAGAGCAGTCTTTTGGACTATAGTCCATTGGGTCGCAGAGAGTCAGACACAACTTAGTGACTAAACAACGATGAAACGCTGGTGGTGGTTTAGTCGCTAAGTTGTGTCTGACCCTTGGGGCCCCATGGACTGTAGCCCACCAGACTCCTCTGTCCATGGGATTTTCCAGGCAAAAATACTGGAGTGGGTTGACATTTCCTTCTCCAGGGGATCTTCCCAACCCAGGGATTGAACCCCCATCTCCTGCAATGGAGGTGGATTCTTTACCGACTAGCTACAAGGGAAGAAATTGCCAAACTCTTCCCAACTTAGTTGTATCACTTTGCATTCCAGTTAGCAATGGATGAGAGTTCTTGTTGGTCTGTATACTTTCTAGCATTTGTTGTTAGTGTTCTGGATTTTGGTCATTCTAAGAGCTGTGTGGTCATATCTCATTGCAGTCTTAATTTGCAATTCTCTGCTGCTGCTGCTGCTAAGTCGCTTGTCCTGTGCGACCCCATACTAATGAGGTATAATGTTGAATATTTTTTCTTATGCTTGTTTGCCATCTGTATATCTTCTTTGATGAAGTGTCTGTTTAGGTCTTTGCCCTTGTTTTAATTAGGGTGTTTTATGATTATTGAGTTTTAAGAGCTCCTTATAATTTAGATAACATTTTATCAGATATTTTTTCCTAATTTTTGGCTTGTTTTGTCATTTTCTTGACCATGTCTTTTGTAGAACAGAAATTTTCAATTTTAATAAAACCAGTTTATCAAGCATATTTTTCATGGATTGTGTCTTTGGGTTTTATCTGAAAAGTCATTGGCATAGTCAAGGTCATCTAGATTTCCTTTCATATTATCTTCTGGGAATTTTATAGCTCTGCATTTTAGTAAAGAGGATCTGCGAGCCTCATGATGAAGGTGAAAGAGGAGAGTGAAAAAGCTGGCTTAAAACTCAACATTCAAAAAACTAAGATCATGGCATCTGGTCCTATCACTTCATGGCAAATAGATGGGGATAATGTGGAAAGTGTCAGATTTCATTTTCTTGGGCTCCAGAATCACTGCGGATGGTGACTGCAGCCCGGAAATTAAAAGACCCTTGCTCCTTGGAAGAATAGCTGTGACAGACCTAAGCAGTGTATTAAAAAGCGGAGACGTTACTTTGCTGACAAAAGGTCTATATAGTCAAAGCTGTGGTTTTTCCAGTAGTCATGTATGGTTGTGAGACTGTAAAGAAGGCTGAGCCCCAAAGAATTGATGCTTTCAAACTGTGGTGTTGAAGAAGGCCCTTGAAATTCCCTTTTGTACATCAAGGAGGTCGAACCAGCCCACTCTAAAGGGAGCCATCCCTGGATAGTCATTGGATGCACTGGTGCTGAGGCTGAAGCCCCAGTACTTCGGGCCTCTGATGCGAAGAGCTGACTCGCTGGAAAAGACCCTGATGCTGGGCAAGACTGAAGGCAGGAGGAGAAGGGGCCGACAGAGGATGAGATGGTGGGACGGCATCACCAACGCGACGGACATGCGTTTGAGCAGGCTCCAGGAGATGGCGAAGGTCGGGGAGGCCTGGCGTGCTGCATGGTTCATGGGGTTGCGAAGAGTCAGACATGACTGAGGAACTGAACAACAACAGTTTAATGTTTGGTCTGTGATCCGTTTTGAGGGAATTTTTGTGAGGGATGTGAGGTCTGTGAGCCATTTTTGTTTTTGCATGTGGATGTCCAGTAGTTTCAGCACAATTTTTTGAAAGGATTTTTTCTCCATTGTATTGCCTTTCCTTATTCAAGTCAAATATCAGTTGACTCTATATGTGTGGGTCAATTTCTGGGCTCTCTATTCCATTTCATTGACCTATTCTTTCACCAGTACCAGTGTTTTGATTACTGTAACTGTATGAAAGTGAAAGTTGCTCAATCGTGTCCAACTCTGTGTGACCCCATGGACTGTAGCCTGCCAGGCTCCTCTGTCCATGGAAATCGCTAGGCAAGAATACTGGGGTGGGTTGCCATTCCCTTCTCCAGGGGATCTTCCCAACCCGGACATCAAACCCAGGTCTCTTGCATTGCAGATGGATTCTTTACCATCTGAACCACCAGGGAAGCCCACTGGAGCTGTATATAGTAAGGCAAGAAGTCAGAACACCAAGTTCTCTGACTTTAAGTAATCCGATTTTGGGGGTGCTAATATAAATGGTGATGTGTTTTAAATTTCAAATTCCATTTGTTTATTGCTGGTACATAGGAAAGCAATGGACTTACTTAACCTTTATCCTGCAATCCTGTTAGAATCCTGTAGTAGCTGTAGTTTTGTTGATTCTTTTTTGAATTTTCTTCGTAGACAATCCTTTCATCTGTGAATATGAACAATTTTATTTCTTATTTCCCAATCTGTGTCCTTTTCTTTTCTTATTTTACGATGCTCGCAGGAATTTCCAGTTTGAGAAGGAGCGGTGGGAGGGGACCACCTCGCCCAGTATGCGTGTGAGCTGGAAAGCGTCTGGCTCCTCACCGTCCAGTGTCGAGTTGGTGTGCAGGTTTACTGTGCATGCGCTTTGTTGCATTGAGAAGGTCCCTGAAATCTGCCGAGTGTTTGTCTTTTTTAATCATGTTGGATTTTATCAAATACTTTTTCTTCATGTATGTATGTGGTCATGTGAGTCTTTTTTTTCTTTAGCCTGTTGATAGGGTGTGTTATGTGTATTGATTTTTGAACATTGAACTAAGCTTGCATATCTGGAATAAACCCCACTTAGTTCTGATGTAGAATTCTTTTTATACATTGTTGGATTTGATTTGTTTCTATTTTGTTAAGGGTTTTTGCCTGGGTTCCTGAGAAATGTTGAAAAGATGGGTTTTTGTCACTCCAATTTAAGTCTGTCTTGGTTTTCTGAAGTGTGACACTCGAAGCTGGTTCATATTGTGATACGTTTTCTCTAATGGACCATACCTGTGCGTTGTAAAAAGAAGATAAGGTTTCGAATGTTTTAGCATTGCGTCTCAAACACATGTGCAGATGCTTTACTGCTGTTTTCAGCAATCATAAAGTTAAACTTTAAAATGGCTAATAAAATTACTCATTTTCTCTATAGACTAGTAAACAGTTTGTAGAATATCACAGGGCCCTAGACCAAGTTTTGAGTAACAGTCTTAACAATACACGATATACTGCTTCTTACTCCTTTTCTTGTTTTAGCAATCTAGTCTTAGAGTTAAAGGCTTGATTTTTAGTCTGTAATAGCACTTGTTACCTTCTTGATAGATTTTAAAAACTTTTCATTGTGAAAAATTTCAAACAAATACACATACAGAGAGACTGGGAGAATTAATTCTCATGTAAATCCATCACCCAGTTAGCAACACATGTCCAGTCTTGTTTCTTTTATATTCTTCTTGCTTTTCCCCAGTGGATTATTTTAAAGCAAATTCAAAACGATACTGTAAATAACTCAGCATGTGTCTCTTAAGAGAGAAGTACTCTTTTAGAAACATAGATACCATACTGTTAATCACACCTTAAAATTTTAATAACTTCATAATATCAGTTAAGTTTTTAATTTTTATCACATATTTAAGTTTTAATATGGGCTCCTCTGGTGGTGCAGATGGTAAAGAATTTGCCTGCAGTGCGGGAGAGCTGGGTTCGATCCCTGGGTTGGGAAGATCCCCTGGAGGAAGACATGCCAACCCACTCCAGTATTCTTGCCTGGAGAATCCCCAGGACAGAGGAGCCTGGCAAGCTGCACTCCATGGGATTGCAAAGAGTCAGACATGACTGAGCAACTGAGCACAAGTTTTAATATACACAAACCCATAGGAATTTACTGATTGCATCTCCATGGAATCAGTTTGAGTCTTATCCCCTATGATCCTGTAAACTGGTAGTTACATCTCAAAGCTCAGTCACATTCAGGTTTGATACATTATTTGGCACAAATAAATCATTGGTGGTATTGTATATGAATTTATTGATATAGCTTTGTTTTAGAAATAGGATTTTGATACTGTTTAGGTATATTAAGTGATCATTAACTTAATATTAAGTGCTTATTTTAAAATTTGGGCTTGACTGTTGGAGTTTGTCACAGATGGAGCAGGGAAAAGTTAAAAAGTGTTTATTTGCAAAATGAATAAAGTGAATCTTTTTAAAGACTCGCTCCCTGGGTTGGGAAGATGTCCTGGAGAAGGAAATGGCAACCCTCACTACTATTCTTGCCTGGGGAATCCCATGGACAGAGGAGCCTGGTGGGCTACAGTCCTTGGGACCACAGAGTTGCACACGACTGAGCACACAGCATGCTATTACAGAGTGTTGAGTAGAGTCCCTGTGCTGTGCCGTCGTGGGTCCTCGTTAGCCGTCTGTCTTATGTATAGTAGTGTGCGTGTGTCTATCCCAGGCTCCCAATTTCTCTCTCCCCCCTAAAGTGAGTCTTTACATAGAATAATGTGAGATTCTGTGAGTTAGGGTTTTTATACTCTGCTCTATTTGTTTTTGGCTGTGCTGGCTCTTCACTGCTGCATGGGGGCTTTCTCTAGTTGCAGACAGCAAGGGCTACTCTCTGCTTGCGGTGCATGGGATCTCAGGCGTGAGGGCTTCAGTAGTTGTGGCACAGGAGCTCACACGGGCTCTAGAACATGGACTCGATAATTGTGGCGTATGGGCTTAGTTGCTCTGTGGCATGTGGAATTTTCCTGGATTAGAGATGGAACCCATGTCCCCTGCATGGGCAGGCAGATTCTTATCCACTGTGCCACCTAGGAAGTCCCTGGAGATCATCTTAACTCAATTTTTCACAGATGAGAAAACTGAGGCTCTTAGCAATAAAAATGATTTATTTACTGTCTCACAGTCTTTGCTCTAATACAAGGCCATGGATAGGTAGTGAAATTCACACATGCCTGTCATTGGGGGAGACTTTTCCCTTTTTCAGTTGTCTCAATGAATATGGCAGGTTTTCTGTTGATGTACTTTTGATTGATATACTTTCATTTCTTTAGTAGTTTGGATAAGTGTATTGGTTTCAGAGAAGTCAAGCTGACTTTTATATTTTCTTATCCAGGGATTGCCTCCAGAATAAAAAATACTTAAAAAGCATTTTATAGGCAAAAACCATGATGTGTATATATGAGGTTTTTTTTTTTATTTTCCCCATTCAATTTTACATGGAAGACTTAGTGTTATCTTGTTTTTAGAAATAACTTTTTAGGTCCTGTTTACTTAACTTTTTAGCCATTTTGCAGTAGTTCTCAATGTAGATAAGCTTTGGGAAGATTCTGTGTAACTTTAAAATAAAAAGCTAATAAAATTTGACCAAGTGTGTGTTTTCAAGTTTAGTTTGCTTGTTTAGAGATTGTCTGTTTTAGTTATCTAGGAAAGACTGTTTAATGAGTCACTCAGTATAGTTTATTAGTTGTCCAAATTCTGGATAATGGGAATAAGTGATTATGGGCTGCAATATAAGTGTATTTTTATTACCTTGTCTGTTTAGTACAGACTTTGGAGCCAGAATGCCCAAGTTCAAATCCTGGCTCTGCCACACAGTAGTTTTGTCACTTCAGGAAAGTTATTCAACTTTTCCTGTTTCCAGTCTTTAAAATTGGAGATTATATTAATAGTAGTACCTGTTTCATAGAGTTCTGAGGATTAGATTAGCTAATAATATATTCAGTACTTAGAACAGTATCTGGCATATAGTAAATGCTTACGTGTTAGCTGTTTTCTTAGTTGGACAAGGCTGACCCTGGCAAAGTTGTGAAATAGACAAAGTTGCCCTGTACACTCATTCATCTCTAATAGTTGGGTAAGCAGTCCTTTTTCAAGCTGCTGCTGTCTTTGGCATTCCTTCCCAGGTTGTCCTTTGCTAAACTTCTGCGTGCTTGTTCTCCCTGCTTAAGCAATGAAAATGCAACTCACAAAATCCCCACCCTATTTTCCTGTTATTCATTATAGTAGGAATTGTGAGAAAAGTAATCTGATTGGATGACTTCACACTATTAATAATAAAATTTGTGAATAACTTGTCTTTGTAATAGCTCTGAGTTGGTTTTGCCCTGGAATATTTCATTCATTTACTTCTGCCTGCTTTTCAACTTTTATATCAGAACTCAATGATTATTTTAAAAATTTCTACCCTTTCTCTGTCACACAGAAAACAGTGTTTGGTTAAAAAGATGGCCTTTAGTTGGGCTAGGTTTGGTCGTGACTTTTGGTTCCTATCCAGGTTTCCCTGGTAGCTCAGACGGTAAAGAATCCACTCACAATGTGGGAAACCCAGGTTCAATCCCTGGGTCGGGAGGATCCCCTGGAGAAGGAAATGGCAATCCACTCCAGTATTCTTGCCTGGAGAACCCCATGGGTATTGTTTGGTTCCTGCGGATATTGTTAATTGGGACTTATCTGTTCAGTGTGAACAGAGGATGGATAGGATGATAAAAACCAAATTCTGAGTGAAGTAACATGTTCATAGCTTTTGCAAATTACAGTTGTTTTACTGTATTTTAAATGCTGGCTTGGTTTGCACTCTTAAAATAATCTCCCCACTTCTGTGTGCATTTAAGAAAAGCTGTAGTCATCTTTTATCTAGTTAAATTGCAGGTGTCCTGAGCATAAGGACAATATTTTATCTAATAGATACATCTTTGCACTTTTCTGAGTGTGTAGTAGACCTTCTGTAACTAGTCCTAGGTTGTTACATTAAATTAGTTTTGTTTATAAGGACTAATTTGCCGTGCATGATTGACGTGTGATGTGTCTGAAACTGTGTATAGGAAGCATGCGAAGATGGGTTCTGCAGTAGCTCAAGATCAATCTGTGTGTCTGTCATTGTATTTATCATTCCTCCTTTCTTTTTTGTTACTGTTGAAGAACTGGAGAGTACAGAGGAAGTTGGTGAAATGACAGATAAAGCCCTAGTATGTAAATAGGTAGAATTTCTCCTGAAATGACTGGGATTCAGATTTTAGAAAGTAGCCTTACTATTGTTTGAGATGTGATATATGGTAAATTAACCTTGTGTTTATGTATCAGTGGGGTACTAGTTATCTGGTGGTTTAAGAAAAACCATTAACATTGTAGCTTTTATTAATTTTCCTAATTAACACAGTGTTGACTTACTGAAATGTAAACTTTATATTCTTTGTTATATTTTAAGGACTTAGGTTTGGTAGAATGAAGTTACATGTGCTGGTTGTACTGGTAACTGCCAGTACAAAGTCACCATCACAGTATTAGTTAATTATTATTTTTAACTATTATTTTAACCAAAGTAATTTTGTCCAACTTATCCACACATTGCTTGGAAGGGATCTTCTTAGCAAATATGTTTAGTATACAGATGAGATAGATAACAGTGATCTCTGAAGGTCACTCTGAGGGGAAGGTCAGCATATATTTTAGGTCTTACTGATTCTTAATCATTTATACATGATTTCACACAGATTTAGGACTTTCAGAGGATGTTTAATGAGCACAGAAGTCTGTGCCGTTGCACCCTTGCCACCTCAGGACTGGAATACTTAACCAGCTCATGTGTGCCTTTGGCTTGGTACCTAATTGTTAGTGGTAGGCACTGTCTACTGAGGTCTTGCTACAGGAGTGGATCCCATTCTCTATAATCTCTCCTGTTTTTCCTGAAATTGCTCAAAAGCTCTGCTCCTTTCTCTGTTCAGGTCACTCAACATGGTCTCCTCTTTGGATTTTTCTAAACATAGGACTGGTCCCCATTCCATACCATTAGAATCTCTGAGCCAAAGTTCTTGACAGCTTGGCTCTGCTGTGCTCACTCAGTCCTGTCTGACTCTTTGCAACCTCATGGACTGTACCCCGCCAGGCTCCTGTGTCTATGGGGTTTTCCAGGCAAGAGTGCTGGAGCAGGTTGCTATTTCCTACTCCATGGGATCTTCCTGACCCAAGGATGGAACCGAAGTCCCAGGCGTCTCCTGCATCGGCAGGTGGATTCTTTACCACTGGTGCCACCTGGGAAGCTCTGATTGAAAACCTAGTGTAGGAAATGATACGGCACAGTGTTCCACAAATCAGTGTTCCAGAAACGAGACCCAAGAAGACATACAGTAGGTGCCAAATATGGATAGAAGTGTTGTGGTTGCTTGGAGTGTGTATATACTTGAAATGATTTGAAAAACTTTCTGAGAGATGAGATTTGAACAGAGCTTTAAAGGATGGGTAGGATTTGCCAGAACTGAGTGTGTATGTCTGTTGTGCTTGTTTTTCTCAGGCACTATCTTCATGTGTATATTGTGGAGGGGTTGCTAGTACATGAGTGGGTCTGGGGTGTGTGCTGTGTTTGTGTGTTGGGAAGGAGCTGAGAGTTTGTGCTGTTACAGAAGAGTTTCAGAAAGAGGGCCTTGATATTAGGATTATTTTGGTAACGGTGAGCTGGATGGATTTAGAAAGGGAAGGCGCTTAGGAGGCTATTAGAGTAGTTCTGACCTGAACGGAAAAAAGGTTGATGGCTGCTGAAATGGAAAGAAAACTGATTGTACAGAAACCACTAGAAAGAATCTCTGGGGTGAAGGCAGACTTCATGATGAGTCTGAGCTGCTGTGCTGGGTCCAGTAGTCTTGGTGGTGTCCTTAATGGAACCCGGAGAGAGAAGTCAGGCTGGGGTTGGTTGTAGGTGGATGATAAGAGGTTTAATGTGGAATGCGACAAGCTGTTGGAGTCCTGCAATGAGGTGAGATTTGTAGACAGATGGTCCATCATGTCTTCATGCTTCATGCTTTAGGATCTTGCTCAAGACCAGTTGTTTTTTCTGTTGACTGTTATGAGGAAGACAGTGATGTAGAAAGATGCTGAGGGGAAAAGAGGAAATGACTGTGTGGAACTTGGAGCTCAGGAGTTAAGCATATAGTACTTTCTATAAATATAAATATTGTCATTCAGAATTACCTTGTGCTAATACTTCAATAGAACCTGAAAATTCAACATGCTTGGAGTATCCTTCTAGTTTTAGCTTTCATCTTTATTCCCCTAAAATGCTTTCTGAGCATTTGTAAATCTGCACAGGTTTATGTTAATTAATATCTACATTAACAATTTACATTAAAAATTAATATTTGTATTACTAAATATAGGCTTACTAATAAAGCTGATATAAAACATATCTTAGACCTTCCTTTGGATAACTGGTTGGCGTTTGACACTCACTGGCAGTTAAGTTTCTGTCAGCTTGTTTCTCAAGGAGCTTGTATTTGGTGAGGACCATTTCACTTCTCTAGTTCTCCTTCAGAGGGTTTTAGTAGGTGGTTGGGGGAATTTGTAGTGTATTTACAATTTTGAGTAATTGACCTCAAAATAGATACGTTTCTTCATAGTGTTTAGTAATGCTTCACAAGTATGGTCTAATTCACTGCTAAGCATGACAGTATAAAAAAGGTTTAGTTAGGAGCCCCTCCTTTTTGCTAGCCACTGACTCATGCATCATGATCCTGAGTTTTATTAGTGTTTGAACTTGGAAGCATATCGAAAGCAGTTGTGAATTTAATACTAGAAAATGGCTAATATACTTGGAGACATTATCCAGTCTGCAGGTAGGGTTTGATGTATAGATGTGTGGACTCTCTGGTCCACAAGATGGGAACTGCGGGTACTGCACGTCAGCCAAGGAGTATCTAAGAACAGCGGTTGTGTCTCATGCCCTGAGGGCACTCACTACATAGATTTGCCTGTTGCTTTGTGCACCAGTTGGCAGAAGCATGATTCACCGGATAGAATTGGGAAAGCTGTGTTTTATGCAAAAGTAGGCTTGTAAATTAAATTTACTTGGGTATTTGAATATATGTTTACTTGAAAGATATTTAATAATGGTTTTATTTCAGTGTGCAGTATTAACTCTTAGAGCTGGTTGCTGTTAAAAATAATTTCATGTTCTTTTTGGGATGTTTTGGCTTTGGTAGAAAAAGTGTACTCAGTATTAATGTCGTCTCTAATGCAAAATCACGTAGTTGAACTGATGTTATTTTTATTCTTCCATTCCATTTACTGTTACCACAGGTACAGATGATGCTCTCAGATAATTCTCTGCAAGATTTTAACTTTGTAAAAATGTTTTGTAGTATTAAATTCACAACTGCTTTTAATTATATACTTCCAAGTTCAAACACTAATAAAGCTATGAGTATTATGATGCATAGGTCAGTGGTTAGCGAAAGGGAGGGGCTCATAAGTAAACCTTTTTTATACTGTCATGTTTAATAGTGAACTAGACCATACTTGTGAAGTATTACTGAACACTACAGAAGAAATATATCTATTTTGAGGTCATTTACTCAAAATTGTAAATACACTACAAATTCCCCTGTAGTTAAAACTGAATTTTAACTTTCAGTTATGAAAAAACTATTCCTACAATGTCTCAATAGAGTGTATACTATATGTATCATTGTCTGATACAATGCACTTACCTCAGAATTCTTGAGCTTGGTTTTGGTATTGCTTGGTTACCTGAATTTTGGGGAGGAGTAGGCTATGTACCGGGCTTCCTTGGCAGCTCACACGGTAAAGAATCTGCCTGCAGTGCGGGAGACCTGGGTTCGATCCGTGTGTTGGGAAGATCCCTGGAGGGGATACTGCAACCCACTGCAGTATTCTTGCCTGGAGAATCCCATGGACAGAGGAGCTTGGCGGGCTACAGCCCATGAGGTCACAAAGAGTTGGACACGACTGAGCGACTAGGCACACCGCACATACAGGCTATTTACCAGGCTCACATGATGATTTTTTATTTTTTAATGGCAGGGTCTTTTGTTTGTTTTCTGTGAGACATGGACATTTAAGTTATGCTGGCACAGTATTAATTCCTTGAATATTAGCTAAGGTAACGTAAGGCCACAAACTGTTCAGTTGAGACTATATCAAAGAAATACTTATCAAAGCAGGCGTGAATTTTTGGATGTGAATGTTTTAAATGAAATCTTGAGGTTACCTATCCTTGGATATGTACATTATGTCATTTGTTCTTGTCATGTTAAGTTTCTGTTTGCTCATTTTAGTTTCCAGTAGCATGAGCAAGTAATTCATATTTCATTCCTGAGAAACCAAAGGAAGAAACTGCCTAATGAATATGAAAGTTACCATTAAATCTCAATTGTCCATTTTATGGATGCTTTTATGATCTTAGCCTTTGCCCTTCAACACACTTTTGGATTGCTGTCAGATTGTGTATAATCAGTAGGTGCAAACTAAATTTAAAAATCTAAGTAGATAAATATAAATTACCTGGGTTTGAGAAAAAGCTGCTGAATGAGAAAGGATTTCAAAGTTAAATATAAGCACTGCTGCTGCCGCCGCTAAGTCGCTTCAGTCGTGTCCGATTCTGTGCAACCCCATAGACGGCAGCCCACCAGTCTCCCATCCCTGGGATTCCCCAGGCAAGAACACTGGAGTGGGTTGCCATTGCCTTCTCCAGTGCATGACAGTGAAAAGTGAAAGTGAAGTCGCTCAGTTGTGTCTGACTCTTTAGCACTATATATATATTTGCTTTTTTCTATTAACTTGGTTTATACCATCTTTACCTCTGCAATAATAATAAGTAATACAGGTAGGAATTGACTTATTAGTACTACCAACTTAAATTGTAAGTCACTCAGTTGTGTCCAACTCTTTGTGACCCCATGGACTATATAGTCCATGGAATTCTCCAGGCCAGAATACTGGAGTGGGTAGCCTCTCCCTTCTCCAGGGGAATCTTCCCAATCCAGGGATGGAACCCAGTTCTCTCGCATTGCAGGCGGATTCTTTACCAGCTGAACCACAAGGAAAGCCCAAGAATACTAGATTGGGTAGCCTATCCCTTCTCCAGGGAATCTTCCCGACCCAGGAATCGAACTGGGGCCGCCTGCATTGCAGGCAGATTCTTTACCAGCTGAGCTATGAGGGAAGCCCTACTACCAATTTAGGATTAATGATAGTAGTGCACACACACATATGTTTAAGGCTTTCGGGGAAAAAGATCTTTCCTGTACCTAATCTGACTGACCAACCCAATCAGCTGACTTTTTGCTATGTTAAAATTCTAAAGATTGGACTCCATTATTAAAATAAATGAGTAGGATTAGAATAGAGAATTTATAAAAATAAAGCCTGTTTTTTTTCTTTAATACTTTCGGATAAAGTAGCAGGCTTCAAGTGAAATTCAGTTTTGGTCTCATTTACAGGAATAGCTATTCACAAATCTGCAGAACCACTTACCACATTTTGCAGTATCTCCTGAGGAAGTCAGAATCTGAGCCACCATTGACGACTGAGTCTTGTCTTTGTTCTGATTTATAAACTGTGCTTTCATTCTGACCATGTACAAGGTGGAGGTTATAGCATGGAAACTAAAATCTTAGTAAGTGTGATTTTTATTTTAGCTATTAAATAGTAGGCTCTCTTATAGTGAAATTGTCCTCTTAACAAAGTTTACGCTATTAAAAGGAGTGAGGACTTGGCAAGCAGGGACGTAATAATACACTTGTAAAGTGAAAGATTTTGCTTTCCAGGTTCAAAAGGAAAAATCCTTGAGAACGAGAGAAGGAAAAACTTCTCTTACTTTCCCTAGCTTGCTTTCACTTTTCTGGTTTCGCATAGGTAGCAGGATGATACATGTTTAGTTGAGAAAGGGATTTAAGAAAAAGGAAAGGCTGGCTTTCGTGGCCAATGTCTAAATTCAAGCCATTAAAAAAAATCATTACATTTGCTGTACAGGTTGCTTCATTTATAAATTGGTTGTCATTAAATAATAAGGTCTTCATAGTATTGTAGTGTTAGGAAGTCCAGTGTAGAATCCTAGGAACCTTTTAAATAGTTAATGTAATTGAGTACATTTTAAATATTGAATATTTTGAGTATAAATATTCAAAATTACATTGGCGTGATTATGCTAGTGATTATTTCAGGGATGTTTTGTTGATTGGTTGTCCTGAGAGTAGGTAATGTGCAGTTTTTATTTTTTGTACTCTAGACGGAGCAAGATTTTGAGGATATAGGCTAGGAACATTATCTTGTTTCACATTGTTACTTTGTTAATTGTAAGCATTACTCCTTAACATCTTTTCTACCTGTGCTTATTAAGAGCAGTGGGTAATTAACACATTTAGGCTGCTTTTCTCCCTTAGGAAGAAGGATAGAGTTGACTGTTTGATCTTCTGAATTCTTTAGTGAATCAAACATTGTGGTACTATGCCTCAATAGCATAATAGTCTGTTGCTCATAATTTAAGAATGTTATGTGTTTAAGATACATGGTTTGTATTCTATCCCTTACCTTTGAATCTTTTAATTACTGGTTATTTTTCTAAATTGATGGTGATGACCTGGCTGAGATGAAACATTTCTGTGAGAGGCTTCCTGCTTTAACCTCCTTCCCTCTTAGAACAAACTTCCTTTTGCCTGTCTCTCTTGCATTCCAAAGTACATTTTCATTAAATCCCCAAGTCTAAGATTTTTCTTTAGGAACTATCTCCAGTGTCTCTCTGGAAATTAAAAAAAAAAAAGATTTCAGTATGAAATGTTACATGCATATCTTGAGAAATTGATATTTTATAAGTTGAAGGTTACTTTTATATTTTGGGCATGTTTTCAGGGGTGAAATTATGTACCTATTGTTTTAATAACCCATGTCCTAATTATTTATAGCTTCCTGCCTGACATAACTCACTTCAAGAAGTGCACAATGTCAGAACGTGGAATTAAGTGGGCTTGTGAATACTGTACGTATGAAAACTGGCCATCTGCAATCAAGTGTACTATGTGTCGTGCCCAGAGACCTAGTGGAACAATTATTACAGAAGATCCATTTAAAAGTGGTTCAAGTGATGTTGGTAGAGATTGGGATCCTTCCAGCACCGAAGGAGGAAGTAGTCCTTTGATCTGTCCAGACTCTAGTGCAAGACCAAGGGTTAAATCTTCATATAGCATGGAAAATGCCAATAAATGGTCATGCCACATGTGCACATATTTGAACTGGCCAAGAGCAATCAGATGCACTCAGTGCTTATCCCAGCGTAGGACCAGGAGTCCCACAGAATCTCCTCAATCCTCAGGATCTGGCTCAAGACCAGTTGCTTTTTCTGTTGATCCTTGTGAGGAATACAATGATAGAAATAAACTGAACACAAGGACCCAGCATTGGACTTGTTCTATTTGCACATATGAAAACTGGGCCAAGGCTAAAAAATGTGTTGTTTGCGATCATCCCAGACCTAATAATATTGAAGCAATTGAGTTCGCAGAGACTGAAGAGGCTTCTTCAATAATTAATGAGCAAGACAGAGCTCGATGGAGAGGAAGCTGTAGCAGTGGCAACAGCCAGAGAAGATCGCCGCCGACTATGAAACGGGACTCAGAGGTGAAAATGGATTTCCAGAGGATTGAGCTGGCTGGTGCTGTTGGCAGCAAGGAGGAACTTGAAGTAGACTTCAAAAAACTAAAGCAAATTAAAAATAGGATGAAAAAGACTGACTGGCTGTTCCTCAATGCTTGTGTGGGTAAGTTTCTGTGTTTTTGAATAGGTTGCGAAAAGATGTTAATGATGTGAAAGATAAAAGGAAGGTAACATTATTTAGCATTTAGTTCATTCAGCATGATAGTATACTCCCAGTGTGCATGTATAAGAACCTTTGAGTTTATGATCTTGTCCTTTGAATGGGTTGGGAAAAGATATTAAAAGTAACATGAAAGATACAAGGAAGGTAACATTATTTAGCGTTTAGTTCATTCAGCATGGTAGCTGCTACTCACAGTATGTGCGCACACATAAGAACCTCTGAATTTGTGATCTTGTCATAACATTGTCCTATATTGCCTCCCATTTTGTTGTGCATGTGTCTTTCTATCTTTAGAGAGAAAAATGTCAAGTTATAGCAGAGTTTTTTACATATCTGTAGTAAAACATATACCTGCAGTTTAAAACTGCTACTCTGCTTATTGTAACAAGATGTGACTGAGGAGCGCCAGCTGCAGCTTCGGAGTGTCTGTAAACAGTGTGAGCGTCTTGTGATGGTAGAAGCTTCAGTCAGAAGTTAAAAATATCACAAAAATGTGTGACTCCAAGAAGTTGAACAGACATAATACTGACCTTGAAAACGCTGATGTTAATTTTTTGTGAATGTCTTGTAGTGAATATTTGCAAACTTCGTGAAACTGATTTCATGTGGCCAGCTGGTTCTGTAGTTCAAATTATGATTTGTGTGTATTGTGTTTTGGTACTTTCCTAAGGAAATGCTGGATATTAGTCTCAGTTACTGGCTCAGAGCTGTTAAGGGACAGAGCCATGTTGTGGGAGTAAGATTTTCTCCAGTTACTCATCTTGTGAGTTAATTATTTATGATGAAGTTAATGAAAGCAGTTATTTGTATGCCCCCCACTGCTTTTGAGTAGATTAGCTATTTTAATTATATAAATTTAAATAATTTGGATTGGGTGCTTACAGTTTTAAAATATAAATTTATTTATTTTAATTGGAGGTTAATTACAATATTGTACTGGTTTTGCCATATATCAACATGAATCTGCCACGTGTGTACACATGTTCCCCATCCTGAACCCCCTCTCCCACCTCCCCCATACTGTCTCTCTGGGTCATCACAGTTGGGTGCTTACTTTGACATTCAGTTTTGTAAAGAAAATTTTGAGTGACTGCTAAAGTTAAATCTTGTGTGGAATAATAGCTGTGCCTTAAACATGGCTTAGGGGTGTGTGTGTGGTGTGGTATGTGTGTGTATTTCCCAGTACCAATTAATTTTGTTTATCCTCCTGGATATAGCCCCAAGAATATGGAGTACATAACTTATGAACCTACAAGTCCAAAGAGTGGATTTCAAGAAATCTGTTTTTTTGTTTTAGCTTTGTCCTGGCCCCCCAAGAAAGTCCCAGCAGATGAGCCCTTCTGCACAAGACACAGACACAGCCCTTAGGAACCGTTAGCTCCAGCTTTCTCCTGTCCTGAGGACGAGGAACGAAAGCACACCGAGCTGTGTTCAGCCATCTGTGCTGTCCCATTACAGCCCATCGATTCTTTTTCTCTCCCCAAATTGAGGTACCACATACGGTGTGAGTGTTTTTTTTTTAAAACCCGGAAATACAGAAGGGTTTTATTTATTATGAATGTTTAAAAATTGAGGTCAAATTCACATAACATAAAACTCATCGTTTTGAAAGTGAACAATTCAGGGGTATTTAGCACATCCACAGTGTTGCAACCATCACCTCCATCTAGTTCTGAGCGTTTTCATCATCCTGGAAGAAACCCATTACCCACTTAAGCAGTTGTTCCACACCTCCAAGACCCCGGTAATCAGCAGTCTGCTTCTGTTTCAGTGACTATTATTGTGAATATTCCGTACAAATGGACTCTTATGTGATCTTTTGTATCTAGGTGTGATTGTCCTTTAATTTCCCATCTGCCTTTTGGAACACTGTTATGATTATTTTTGCAGGCAGTAGTGTAATATATTAACTGTAAGGTGGTGTTATAGTACCTGTGTGTTTATAGAAGGTAAGAAACTAGATGGCAGTGATTTTTTTTAACCTCTTTTTTACTGTTTCTTCAACTAGATGGCAGTGATTTTTTTAACCTCTTTTTTACTGTTTCTTCACGTTAGTGGATCTAAGGATAAGAACTGCTTTGAAATATTTTTTCCCCTTGACAGGCACAATAGACCTGTCAGTATATCTTTGTCTTTATGGCTGTTATTTCTTGCATTTCTGACTACTGTGTCTTCTTGATGTTTGTCTTTCTTTCCATATATTGAGTTTTTTTGGATAACTATCTTTTTGCCTCTTTGAATTCTTATAGCTGAGCAAAGTCAAGTCCCCATTCCCACACACTCCATAGTTTCTAGGTTCTTAGGGCTAAGAATTGATTGGTTCTTGGTACTGTGGATTCTCTTTCCTACCAGCAAGTATTTTTGAGTTTTCACTGTATAATATGGTTCTAAACAGTTGTATGAAAGATTTTGGTCCTGTCTTTGTTGGATAGTCTTATTTGTAACTATCATTGTAAATAATGATATTTGTAAATATCATTGAAATATGTTAACTTTTAGTTGTTTACATTGTGTTGGGTTAGCAGAAGTCTACATATATTGAAAATTAATCTTCTCTCTTTCTGTCTGCCTTATGCTTTCCAGATTTCATTAGATACGGTACATTATGGCTTACCGATTTAGACATTTAATAGAGCCATCTTAGTGCTTGCTTTGGCAGCATATATACTAAAAAAAAATGATCTCCAAAGTATGTACACTAAGTATAAAGTGTATACTATGCATAAAATTTATACTAAGTATAAAATGTGAGGCTTTCCCATTTGGAATTTAAATAAAAAATCTCAACCTCAGGCCAGCATTTTAAAATGGGAATGAAGATTCAGTACTGAGAAGGCTAAAGCTGAAGTTTCCACAGTATTAAGAAAGTGTCTTATGTGACTGTTGGGTGTAAGTTTCACCTCAGTCATATTCTCTTGCGTGGTGAGGGGATGTTGGGGACTGCAGTGCCAAAGCCAGAAGAAAAGGAATCTGGGAGTGGGTGCCTGGATGGTAGAGGCAGAGGCGTGGTTAGATGTGCGCCTGTCTCTGGGATGTCTGCAGCTCAGTGCCAGGTTATTTTCTGGGCGCTCTGTTGGTTCTAATCATGGTCTGCCTTTCCCACTGGATACATGATGATGTCCCTAGAATTAAGGCGGCACCACCTAACACATTATTTTAGTGCTGCTCTTCTACCGATCAGCTGCCCTTTAGAAGAACAAGGGACCCCCAAGTTGATCCCTTGAAAAAAGACACAGGGTCAGATAAGAATCTCAGGTTAAATCTGTACAATAACTTCTTGTATGCCTGAACCCTAGATTCTCATATCCACCTGCTGCCTCTGCAGCATTTTCCCTTGAATATGTAGTATTTCAAACTCAGTGAGGCTAAATCTGAACAAGCCTCTCAAATCTGTTCTCTCTCTCTCCCATGTTGGTTTAGGACTTTGGACCCAGCAAGTTCATTTATATTTGCTGTGTCCAAAGCTTTGGTCATCCTCGGTTTTCCCCTTTCTCTCTTATACTTCGTTCTCACTGGCTCTGTCTTCAAAATATATCCAGAATCTGGCCACCTGTCATCACCCTGGTCCAAGCCGTGATCCTCTCTTTGTTTGTAGCCTTGTTTACAGATTGTTCTCGGAATAGGAGCTACTCCACTCGGTAGTAGCTACTCACTCCTCCAGTGATTCTCTGTGTTGCTCAAAGTAAAAGCCAGTTTTATAGGCTCTTTCTGCTCTCTATCCCACACCTCCTTCCCCCATTCTCTTTCTCTCTCTCTGATTCCAGAACTCTTGCAACCTTTCTTATCTGCATATAAGCCTCAAGCCCTTTGCTCTGTTTCCTCTTCCTGGGTTGCTTTCTCTAGATTTGGAGTATTAGCGGCAGGGTCGGCGGATGCGCCTCCTGCAGGCACTCTCTCACATGTTACCTTCTCCGGGAGGCCTCCCTGACTGCTGCATTGGAAATTTCAGTCCTGTTCTGTATCCTTTTCCCCCAACTTTCATTTTCTTCACAACACTTGTTAACCTCCTAGTATACTTATTAGAAATCACCTCATTTGTCTCTTTCGTAAAACTTAAAACTTTTTTTAGCAAATTTTTTTTTAATTGGAGGGTAATTGCTTTACAATCTTCTGTTGGTCTCTACTGTACAACAGTGTGAATGCTATAAGTATACAAGAACTTAAGCTTTATGATGACCAGGAATTTTGTCTGTTTTGTTCACAGCTGTTTCCTAGTACCTTAAACAGTCCCTGATACATAGCAGACATTGAAATTTTTGTTAATCAGTGAATAAACTTTTGCGGGAACTGGGATCTGGACAACTAGACCTTTTAGAGACAAACCTTTTTGCTTCTTTCTTAAATTTCTCCACTTTGCTTTCTCCCCACCTTTCTGTACTTTTCACCTTACAGACTGCCCTCAACCAACTTGGCTTCTTGTCAGGTTAAGACAGAGCAAGTAGGTCCCATGGATCTTATTATAAGAGGTCTCAGTTTATCACTAGGTGGTCTATGGATATGGAAAGTCTGAAGTCAGATTTCTTCACATTTAATTTCTCCATCTTCCTGATGAATATTTGATAGCTTGATGAATATATAAGGGAAAGAATTATGGTATGTGTTTTCTGTACCTTGAGTCCTAAATCAAAGTTTTTTTCTTGAAAAATTTTTATTCAGTTGCCATTGGACGTGTTGCTTCCTGTTTTGCGTTTTGCCTTAAGCAGCTGCATATTTCTTACATTTAACTTGTCTAGTGATCCTAGGCAATGGCACCCCACTCCAGTCCTCTTGCCTGGAAAATCCCATGGACTGAGGAGCCTGGTGGGCTGCAGTCCATGGGGTCGCTAAGAGTCGGACACAACTGAACGACTTCACTTTCAGTTTTCACTTTCATGCATTGGAGAAGGAAATGGCACCCCACTCCAGTGTTCTTGCCTGGAGAATCCCAGGGATGGGGAACCCTCGTGGGCTGCCATCTATGGGGTCACATAGAGTCGGACACGACTGAAGCGACTTAGCAGTGATTTCTGCTAATGAAAATGGAAAGGATTTGATATTGGAGGACAGTGAGAAGGAGTGCTGTTGAAGGCGTAGGAGGAAAAGAATTGTGCTTGGCAATGGCATTAGAGATAACATATGCATTAGTAACATCTCTCTTGCCCCCAAGCTTTGGGGTGACCTACAGTATGTACTGGTGTACCCTTGTTGAGAATCAGACTTATGAGCTAACCCAGAATCTCATTATCATGGAACATGTTGAAATGGAGTCACGAGGATTGTAATCTTATTACTGAGCAAAATTCTGATGTGTCTAAACACTGATGATTCTTAAAACTAGGAGATACATTAGATTTAATTTTTTCTTACAAAGTGTCTGCAGACTTTTTTTTTTCTTTCTGCAAACATTTTGTTGTATCTGATGGAATGTTTTTCCCTTTCTCATAACTTCTGTTGAAAAGTAATATTTGTGGCAGTTATATTCTGTATTTATGCTGTTATATTTTGGCCCCCTTACTATATACAGTGTTACATGCATCTGTCCACTCTGGAGTGTCAGATGTTCACTGTAGACTGTAGAAATTTCTAAAATTTGTGTGTTGTTAAACATGTCAGAATGTATTGCTTTCATTAACACTTTTTTCATTTTAATAATAATTAGTGTGTAGGCTTTTTGCATTTTAAAATGGTCTTTTCAGTTTATTTTGGTACTAGTATTAAAAATCATGTGTATGATGGTTTTTCTCAAGGAAGTGAATTACTAAGGTTTTATTAATGGTGTTTTCTTCCTTTTGTGTAAAGAGTTTCAATTCCAACATGTGTCTGTATTGGGAAGCTTCCTCATGTCTCAACAGGTAGTTCTCAAAACGCCAGCAGGGTGCCTGAGGGTTCAACTCAATTCTGATACTCTCTGCCTGTGGGTTGAATCAAATCCTGTAGGTGAAAGAGTCAGTTCCAGAAGACCTCCCTCCACTTCAGATGCCAGAAGCCAGCCCCAAGCCCGGGCTGTTAACCTGTATTTCTGACTGCCTATAAATCAGAGGTTCCCATGACACTCCCACCCTCATGCACCTTGGGTTTGATAAATTTGTTAGAACACCTCACATAACTCAGAGAAGTAATTTACTTACTGGGTCACTGGTTTATTATAAAAGGATGATTAAAGGATACAGATGAACGTCTAGTTGGCAGAGATGTGTGGAGAGTAGGGTTTAGGGGCAGGGCGCGGAGCTTCCGCGATGCTCTTCCCAAGTGCGCCACTGTCCTCAGGTCTGTGCGTGGTCACCAACTGCAGGCTCTTGAAACTCTGTCCTTCTGGGGTTTTATGGAGGCCTTATTATATAGACGTGGTTAATTAAATCGTTGGCCACTGGGAGTCTCCAGCTTCTCTTCCCTCTCCCCTCTCTGGAGGTCAGGGTGGTATAGTGGGTAGAGCTGAACGTAACAATCCTCTAATCACATGGCTAGTTCCCCTGGCAGCCAGCCCCCACCTTGGGGTGGGATCCAAAAGTCACCTACCCTGATGTGTTTTCAGGAGCTGAGGAAAAGAGACCAAAAATATTATCTCACTGCTTTTATCACTCAGGAAGTTGAAGGGTTTGGGGAAGTTGTGAGCCAGGAACAGTGGATGAAGGTCAAATATATATATATATATATATATATATATCTTTATACATATTTCAGTTCAGTTGCTCAGTCATGCCAGCACTCTGCGACCCCATGGACTGCAGCACGCCAGAATTTTCTCTCCTTTACCAACTCCTGGAGCTTGCTCAAACTTGTGTCCATTGAGTCAGTGATGCTGTCCAGTCATCTCATTCTCTGTTGTCCCCTTCTCCTCCCGCCTTCAATCTTTCCCAGCATCAGGGTCTTTTCCAAGGAGTCAGTTCTTCGCATCAGGTGGCCAAAGTATTGGAGCTTCAGTATCAGGGCTGATTTCTTTTAGGATTGACTGGTTGGATCTCCTTGCAGCCCAAGGGACCCTAAAGAGTCCATACTCCAATACCACAGCTCAAAAGCATCAATTCTTTGGTACTCAGCTTTCTTTGTGGTCCAACTCTCACATCCATACATGACTACTGGAAAAACCATAGCTTTGACTAGCACAGTAATTTGACCTTTGTTGGCAAAGTAATGTCTCTACTTTTTAGTATGCTATCTAGCTTTGTTACAGTTTTTCTTCCAAGGAGCAAGTGTTTTTTCATTTCATGGCTGCAGTCACCATCTGCCATGATTTTGGAGCTCCAAAAATAAAGTCTCTCATTGTTTCCATTGTTTCCCCATCTGTTTGCCATGAAGTGCTGGGAATGGATGCCATGATTTTAGGTTTTTGAATGTTGAGTTTTAAGCCAACTTTTTCACTCTCCTCTTTCACTTTCATCAAGAGGCTCTTTAGTTCTTCTTCATTTTCTGCCTTAAAGGTGGTGTCATCTGCATATCTGAGTTTATTGATACTTCTCCCGGCAATCTTGATTCCAGCTTGTGCTTCATCCAGCCCGACATTTTGCACTATGTACTCTGCATATAAGTTAAATAAGCAGGGTGACAATAGACAGCTTTGACATACTCCTTTCCTAATTTGGAGCCAGTCCATTGTTCCATGTGTGGTTCTAACTGTTGCTTCTTGACCTGCATACAGTTTGCACAGAAAGCAGGTCAGGTGGTCTGGTATTCCCATCTCTTGAAGGATTTTCCACTTTGTTGTGATCTACACAGTCAAATCTATAGCGTAGTCAGTAAAGCAGAAATAGATGTTTTTCTGGAACTCTCTTGCTTTTTCTATGATCCAACAGATGTTAACAATTTGATCTCTGGCTCCTGTGCCTTTTCTAAATCCAGCTTGAACATCTGTAAGTTCTCGATTCATGTACTGTGGAAGCCTGTCTTGGAGAATTTTGAGCATTACTTTGCTAGCTTGTGGAATGAGTGCAGTTGTGCAGTAGTGTGAACATTCTTTGGCATTGCCTTTCTTTGGGATTGGAATGAAAACTGATCTTTTCCAGTCCTGAGGCCATTGCTGAGTTTTCCATATTTGCTGGCATATTGAGTGCAGCGCTTTCACAGCATCATCTTTTAGGATTTGAAATAGCTCAACTGGAACTCCATCACCTCCACTAGCTTCATACGTAATGATGCTTTCTAAGGCCTGCTTGACTTCTCACTTTTAAGATGTCTGGCTCTAGGTGAGTGATCCCACCATTGTGGCTATCTGGGTCATTAAGATCTTTTCTGTATAGTTCTGTGTATTCTTGACACCTCTTAATGTCTTCTGCTTCTGTTAGGTCCATACCATGGACCTTGTGCCCATACCATGTCCTTTATTGTGCCCATCTTTGCATGAAATGTTCCCTTGGTATCTCTGATTTTCTTGAAGACGTCTCTAGTCTTTCCCAGTGTATTGTTTTCCTCTATTTCTTTGCATTGTTCACTGAGAAAGGCTTTCTTATCTCTTTGCTGTTCTTTGGAACTCTGCATTCAGATGGGTATATCTGTCCTTTGCCTTTAGCTTCTCTTCTTTGCTCAGCTATTTGTAAGGCCTCCTCAGATAGCCGTTTTGCTTTTTTGCATTTCTCTTTCTTGCGGATGTCTACCTGGAAATAGCCTCAGATCCCACAGTCTAAGGGCTCAGTCCCACTAGATTGTCTCTCTCATTTCCTACCCCCTTCAGATGCCAGTACTTATCCAGGTTGTCACCTGTGTTTCTGACTGTAGACTATAAATCCTAGGTTCTGACAGTCACCTCCTTGGGTTCAATTTGTCAGAATGGCTTACAGAATTTGGGAAAATAGTTTACTTACTAGATTGCTGGTTTAGTATTAAAAGTACATGATTGAGGAATAGCCAGGTGGAGGAGATGCATATGGCACGGAATGGGAAGGGATTCTTGCAGCACCTTCACAGGTTCACCAGCCTAGAAGCTGTCCAAACCCAGCACCAGAGATTTTTATGGAGGCACGATAGATTAAATCATTGGACACTGGTGATTGCTTCAACGTTCAGCCCATCTCCTCGCAAGGAGGTGGTAGTGGGGTGGAGCTGAACATTCCAACCTTCGAATCAGTGGGTTGGTTCCCCTGGCAACCAGCCTCCATCTTTAGGGGGCTTTCCTAAAAGTCACCTTATTAACATAAGCTCAGAGGTGTTTGAAAGGGCTTGCTATAAGAGTAACAGAAGACTCCTATTTATTTTATCTTTATCATTCTGGAACTATTTAGGAACTGAGAACAAAACTAAGTACTGTAACAAAAGATGCCTTTATGGCTCTTAATAGGAACTTACACGGATTTTAGGAGTTACATGCCAGGAATAGTAGATGAAGACCATATATTTCTTATTCACAGTGTGGTGGTGGTTTTTTTTTTTTTTTCTTTTTGATTTGGTTGAAAGAAATGCTGTTACTGGGACTTTTGAATGATGTTTGATGCCGATGAATATTAATGTTTTCAGTCTTCTTTTTCAAGTCAGCTAAATACGTATGCCTAAGTGAAGTTTATTGCCGTATCCTGAGGTAATCTTACCACTTGCTAGAATTTCTCAGCATTCCTTAGCTAGGGCACATTATTTGAGCTTGTTTTGTTCTGTTTGCTTTGCTGTGTTTGCTTATACCTGATAAACTGCAGCTGTTTCCATCTTTAGAATTTTTCTTGCCTTGTGGAATTGCTTATTTTTAAGCTATGGTTATTCTGTAACTGCTGGACCATTTTATTTGCTTGTGAGGTTGGTTTTATATTGATACCAACCTGTCCTCCTGAAAGATACTCTTATTTAGTGTCCCTTTTTCCTTAATACATTGCTTTACGTATGAATGAATGTGGAGCCTGCAAAAAAGGTCTTCTTAGTCTTTGACATTCAAAACCATCACACCTTTTAAAAACCTTAAAAAAAAATGGTTTGAGTTGCAGTACTCCATTAAAAGCTTTTAATAGAATCCAGAATATATGCAGACTCCTGCAGCAGTCTTTGGCACGGCACCCTTAAAAGGAGAGCAGGCCGCTGCGATGCTGGCAGGGCCTTGTATGTCCTCGGTTAGCTCTGTGTGATCCTCTGCGTGTGAGATGCTCGTGTAGCTGTAAGGACGGCGACGTCTTCACTTCATACACGTTTCTGGTGGTGGATCTCCTTCCTGTCCTAGGTAGTTGATATTACAGGTAATGGAATTCTTTTTGGCACTGGGAAAGCAATATTATCTTCAGCTAGTTCTGTCTTGTTTTTCTTCAAGTTTCAAAGGATTTCCTTTTGTGCTTTTGGAATTCTTGTTTTAAAATAACATTTTAAGTCATGGTTTTTAAGTGAATCTTGGTAGTTCTCCAAAATGTAAGATTGTAGTCTAGAGGGAATACACACATTTTAAATGTTTCCCCTGGCCAGTTCACTATGGCTTTTCATAGTGCTTCCTGACACCTGGGATAAGAAAGACGCTTCCAGGAATGAGTATGTCAAGGCAGATGGACGACAATGGCAGAAATAGGGCCCTGGCAGGATTCTTCTGACCTTTAGTCCCTGAGACGTAATTCCTGGCTTTTAGAAATGATTACACAGGGCTGCCAACTAATAATGTACCTCCTAATGCTGAGAAAGGGAATATGTCTGATTCTTGGTTGTATGATACTGATATTTGAATATGCATCACTGATTTAGTGAAGGCTTTCTTTCTTTAAAAACATTATATTAAATGAACACATTGAATTATGAAATCCAAAAGTAGCATTTAAATATTAAGTAAGAAAAGAAATATTAGACTCCAGGGAACTTTACTGTTTACCATAAAATAAATGTCTTTAAACATTTAATAAATTATGCACACGGTTATAAAAATCAAGCAGTTATAGAAGGAATTTATAAAGAAATTAAGTTTCCGTTTCTTTTCTCCACCTTCAGTTCTTTGTGGAGATAACTTTCCCCCATCAGCCTTTCATTCTGAGAAATTTCAAAGCCAGTAGATAAGTTACAAATATAATACATTGAACACCAAATGCTTTTGAAATAGGTTTTCCAGTTGTTAGTACTTTGCCACATTTTGAGCTTGCTTTTTTTTTTTTTTTGCTCTCCATCTCTCTGTAAGAGTTTTTCCTGAACAACTTGAGAGTTAGCTCCAAGTATGTGACATTTACCCCTAAATATTTCAGCATTGTATGTTTTAAGAACACATTTCTCCTATATATTCACACAGTGTAATTATCCAGAAACTCTAATATTTGAAGACCATATTCAGCTTCACTGTTAGTTTCACTAATAACTTTTGTTCCAGCTCCATTCAGTCGAGGTTATTTAGTTGTTTTATCTCCTGTAATCTAAACAGTGCCTCAGGTGGTTTTTATTTTTGTTTTTTGTTTACTCATGTCATTACCATTTTCAGAGGCCAGACCATTTGTTTTACAGACTGAGCCTCAGTTGGATGTGATTAGGTGAATATAAACATTTATCTTTTGAGGAGGAGGGAGGAACACGACATAGGTGATTTTTTGAAGCAAGACCTCTACTACCTCTGAATATTGTCCTTTTGTCATTTTTTTCCTTTAAAAAAATTGAATTGTGATGAAATATACATAACAAAATTTGCCATCTTAACTGTTTTTAAGTGTATGGTTCAGTGGCTTTGGTGCATTCACATTATTCTGAAACATAAATAACCATTATCTGTGTCCAGAACTTTCTCCACCTTGCAGAGCTGAACTCTGCATACAGTAAGTCCCCATGCCCTCTTCCCTGCTCCTGGCAGCTGCCACTCTCCTGTCGCTGTGAATTTGACTACTCTGGCTGCCTCAGAGGTGGAGTCATATGCTGTTTGTCCATTTGTGACTGGCTTATTTCATTTAGTGTAATGTCTTCAAGATTTATCCATGTTGTAACATGTGTCAGAATTTCCTTTTTTTTTTAAAGTTGGAATAATTCCATTTCATTTATATGCCTCACTTTGTCTATTCATTTGTTGATGGACATAGTGGTATTTTCTTGTTTTATCAAACTTGACATTATATACTGACTTCCTTTATGAGTTTAATTCATTTTTAAATAATAAAAGCAGAGTACCCTCATTGTAGAATATGTCAGAGGTAAGAGACACTATGAAGAAAATACAGTTTATGCTATCTCTATATAGAAGAAATCTTTCATGGGTATATTTTGTGCATCTTGAGTATTCAGTTTTTAATATTTTTATGCAAATGAAATACATTCGTTGTTGAAGTTTACATTTTGAAGTAATTAAAATATTTTCATCTTTAAAAAAATGAATTGTGCTATGACTTTGAGTTGCCATACTTTGTTAACCTAGCTCTTATTACTGGCCTTTGATTTATTTGGAAATTTTTTATTCTCATAATGTTTTGAGGAATAAAATTGTCAGCATTTCTGATGCTTTTTTTAGGTTCCGGGAAATGGGGTAATAGGATCAAATGATGTAAATGTGTCGCAGGTATTTTATGCATATTAGCAAATTGCTTCCTGGAAGGACTGGACTGGTTATATTCTCATCACTGTAAGAGACTGCTTGTATAGCTGTACCTTTGCTGATGTTTGTTATTAAAAGAAGCAAGCTATCTCATTTAGTCAGTCATTTGTATTTTTTTCTGTGAATTGATTTATGTCTTCTATTTTTCTTTGTGATTTTATGAAGTTGTATGAAGTCTTTGTGAATATAAATGATGTTTATATTACAGATATGTACCAGTTATGTTTGTAGAACATTTTCTTTACCTTTTTTTTTTTGTGGGGAGAGTTACAGCATTTTGTCTTTCACCATCTTTTTTTTTTTTAAACTGAGGATTAAAATGTTTTTTCCAGGTAATTTCCATTTTGATTTATTAAATTCTCCTTTGATTTGGGTGGTTCTGTCTTACATAAAATAGTTCTGCTTCATTTGTTTTGAGGCTCTTTATTTTGGTTTTTGCTTTTTATATCAGTATCGCACTTCTGCTTAAACAATTATGGCTTTATTAGGTATCTTAAAATCTCAAAGGCAAATGTCCAACCTGTTCCACCCTCCCATTGCTTTTCAGAGTTGTCTTAATTTTCACCTTTTCTTTGTCCATTTATGTACACATTCAGATGATCATTAAGTGTGCTCCTGAGCACTCAGAAAGAAGTCAGGGTTCTCAATAAGTTTGTGATCTGGTCAGTGTAGTGTGATAATTTTAGGAGAGGAAATAAAGGCGGCTAGAGCAGTAAGTCTGTACCCTAATCTCATTGGGAAATTTGGAGAGGACTTTCAGGAAGAGATGACATCTAAGCCAGAACCTTAGAAGAGGGGAAAGAGTGTTTCTGTCAGAGGGAATTGCTTTCGTTAAGACCCCAGAGGCTAGGGAGCACGGCCCACCCATTCAGCTGATGTCTGCAGGTTGGAGTGCAGGATGGGAGCTGAGGGAATGGGAGCTGTGCAGGTAATCTGGGCCTTCCAAGCCTTTTAGTCTGGTTACAGGTCGTAGCTCTTGGTGTAAGGGCAGTGGTGAGCATTTGGAAGGGCACTGCCTGCATCTGATACGTGGTTGGGAAGCTCATTCCAGTCAGCGTCTAGAGACCAGATTGGAAGGGGCAGCACTGGGGGCAGACAGATCATCTAGAAGGAAATGACGGCAGTCCAGATAAGAAAGGGTGCAGCCTTGACCTGAGGTCGAGACAGTGGTGGGTGGAATAAGGGGGATGTATTTGAGAGAGACTTTACAAAGGTAGGATGGATAAAACTTGGAAGAATTGATATTGGAGTTGAGGCGAGAATTAAGAAAGATACTCAGGTTTTTGGCTTGGACACGTGGGTTGGCTATTAGTATCATTTTTCTGAGACATCAAAGAGATGAAGTTCTGTTTTAGGCATGCTATAGTGAGGATGTCTAATGAGTTGTTGAACATATGGGCTTGAAACTTTGGGGGAAAATTTACCACTCAGTTTTATGTGGATTTTTCTGTGGATTGTTGTGGGGCCCTGAGTGTTTACTGAAGCTGTGGAACTTTTCTCTTGCAGTAGCAAATTATAGCAACTTCCTTGTTTTGTGCTTCTTTCTGAGGACCTTACCAGGATGAACTAATACCTTTTCCAATCTGATGATTCTCTTCTTAATTCTATCAATATTTTGGCTAGAAGAAGAGTTATGTGAAACATAATCTAAAAAGTATAAAGTTATGCCGTGAGAGGTTTTCTTTTTATCTGTCTGCCCCTTTTAAAATGCTTATTTACTGTCTAATTTTCTCACTTGTAAAAGACAGTAGCTAGACTTAGTCTTTTCACTTTCATGCACTGGAGAAGGAAATGGCACCTGACTCCAGTGTTCTTGCTTGGAATCCCAAGGGCGGGGAGCCTGGTGGGCTGCCGACTATGGGGTCGGGCATGACTGAAGCGACTTAGCAGCAGCAGCAGACTTAGTCTAATTCAGTTCCGCTTCGAAGGCTGATCTAAAATGGTATAACTTTAAACATCTAATGATTAGTTTTAAATTTGTGCAGGATAGCTTGACAGTAGAGCAGATGGAATTTTTTCTTGAAGAACTTTAATATCCCTTCAGTTGACTTTGACAACATTTTAAGTAATCATTCTAATTTGAACTCACATTCATCTTTAACCCATTAACGTTGGTCCTCATCTCTGATCGCCTTCCCAAAATAACTTTGTGACATGTTCCTTTCTACCCTTCCATTGTGCTTTTAGCAGTAATTCTTCCTGCATGGCAAGATCTTCTTATGTAGGTATCTGTTAATTCAGCTATTTTTTTTTGGTGACTGTGGGGATTTATATTTCCATGGCAGTTAACAGTGATCAAAGATGTAAGAGGCTAAGAGCTCGAAAGTGTAAACTTCATTTATCATCACTTGTCGTGATTAATAATAGAACATTTAAAGGTGTTCCTTAGATTATTATTTTGACTTCCCTATCATTAAATTCATTTTTCTAAAGAGTATGTTTCTGGGAGTTCCCTGGTTAGTGATTAGGATTCTCAGCCTTCACTCCTGCAGCCCTGGGTTCAGTCCTTGGTTGGGAAATGGAGCCCACAGGCCACATGACACAGACAGAAATAAATAGAGGATCTTTTCATAATGAAGTAAGTTTATTGAATGAATTGAATAGAAGCTCATCTTGATAAAGTGTAGATTCAGTTAAGAATTTGTTTCCAATTTATGATTTTCACATCTTGTTTTTTTGAAAAGGTATTGTTTATTAGCACTATTCTAGGAATAGAAATGATAGATTTTGACTTGTTGCCATTGGTTATTATGTGAAAAATGCATCTAGAAGGTGATTTGTTTGGTCTCCTCAAACTGTTTTTGGGATTGCCATGAGCTTGCATGTACTTAAGATACGCCTAAAAATATTGAGGTCATTTTATTTAAAAAACAGCTTCTATTTGAGTATTGAGAGCAATGGCTGTGTCTGTCTTAAGTTCATCTTTGAACTGTAGCCAAATGGTTAGGAGTCTGAAGAACTGGGTGGTCAAGTTTCCTTTTTAGTATGCAAAGACGGTTAAGGGAATTAGACTCCAAGTAGAGGAAAACTGTCCAGACGTGGTAGCCACCGACATCTGCATCTTTCTACTGACCAGAGGAAAGGGCATTCTGAACATTACCACTTAAAACTAACTTTTCTCTTTAAGGGCTCCTGAAATTGTGCCAGCTGACTCCAAGTCCACCCTGACCCCACAGCATAAAGCATGCTGTGATGTCACAGCTACCATAGAACTCCAGGGTAGTGTTGAGCTGGCCCATGTGGGCTCAGGTAAGTCCTGGCTTTTTTTTTACCATTTGGCATTCTTTTCAAAGTTAGTTACCATTATGATTTTATGTCAAAAGAAACAAGGCAAAACTTTGAAAACTGTGCCATATATGGGGGAAAAAATAAGTCTGTTTTCTAAATATCTACGAGCCAGCTCCATATTCTAACCAACGGAGTTCCATAGTAGCTGTGAAGTCCTCCGTGAGTTGTGACCTGTGACTTCAGAATATGTTAAATTCTACTCCTGGTCCACCTTACGGAACAGTATGAGTTTTTTTTTTTTTTTTTTTTTTTTTTTTTTTTTTTTTTTTTTTTTTTTTTTTTTGTTTCTTTTTTTTNTTTCCTTCTTCTTCTTTTTCATTTCACTTATTCTGAGGTCTCTATGTTTTTAAAAGTATTTTAACTTTATCAGTAACTATGTACCACCACTTAGCTAGTGTGTGTTTCAATCAATTTTGAATGCGTAATGGTACTGCCAATTAGTCTTACAAAGTTGATCTTATCAGAGTGCCTTCAGCTGTCTTTTTAATTGGTTTTCATAACATGGGCTTCCCTGGTTGCTCAGAAGGTGAAGAATCTGCCTGCAGTGCAGGAGACTGGGTTCAGTCCCTGGGTTGAAAAGATCTCCTGGAGGAGGGAATGACTACCCCACTCCAGTATTCTTGCCTGGAGAATTTATGGACAGAGGAGCCTGGTGGGCTACAGTCCATGATGCCGCAGAGTCAGACACGACTGAGTGACTAACGCTTCCACTTTCACTTGGAGTAGGAGGGGACAGAACGTGTAATGTATGTTTGTTAAATTTTCAGACCAACATATTAGAGAAAGAACCTTCCCTTAACTGTTGGAGTTAGTCTGAGTTGTCAGTAACCTAGAAAGCTTGTATATGTTACCTATTTCTATTCTGCTAGAACTTTCCAATTTTTTCATGGTCTTGGTTGCATTAAGTGAGGTTTTACCACTTAGATTTATTTACTGTATTTTCCTACTTACCACTTCTTTTACTTTCTTCCTGCTTTCCTTTTATCCTCTAATGTTAAAAGGTGGTAAAAATGTTATGTGAAGGACTCAAAGACATTTTCTTAGTTGTTTTGCATATAATCTGATGCTTTTTTTCCCCCTAAGGAAACATGTGTAGCTAAAACTTAAATTATCTCAGTATAGGTCAGATCCTTTAGACACTATGTTGACAGTGAAAACCCACCTGTGAAGAAACTTTAATCACTAGCTCCTCTTGAGCAGTGTGTAAGTGATATACAACAAACGTTTGGACAGTTCATTGATATTCTCATGAAATTTGATTTGTAATAAATTTACTGATCTTTTGTAGCCCAGAATTCTCCCAGCAGTCACCGAAACTAAGAGCTCTTCATTATGGTTAATGAAAAGAATGGAATTATGTATTCCTAAAATATTAGACAGTGAAGTATTTTTCTTTTAAATGTTATTTTGTCTCTGTAGTTGAATTCGTGTTTTTCGTGTTCTAGAAAGTTTGGAGATTTATTTTATGCTGTGAAGAATAGAGAATAAGATCTCTGTTCACCTTCATTTTCTGCCCTCCTGTGTATATTCCAGGCTAAGGGGAGCAGCATTTCCCATTTACAGTTTAATGCAGAGCTTGTGGTCAGGGGAAGTAATTGTTTTTGAGATCTTGGATTAGGCCAGATAGAAATCAGTTTGTATGTATATATGTCAGCTTTATTGAGATGTAATTCACATACCATGCAGTCTATCATTTGAAGTCCTGTTTTTGGTAAAATACACGGAGTTTGAAGGCAGACTGTAAGTCAGATTTCCAAAGCACAACTGCTGAGTTTGTTGTGCTGTTTGGTCTGTACTCCTCCCCACCTTTGACTGGCTAATTAGCTTCTAGTTACAGAAATCCTTCAGAAACATTAGAGAGGAAATGAATTCTTGGGCATGAGCATGTATTTCTGGGGTGAGATCCTTCCAGACATCAGCTGTGTGATGAATTAAAATAGTGAAGACAGCAATTTAGAAGATGTCTTCTCCAACCAAAAAAGCATAGTTAGTTGGCATTTACTTTTAGGAAACAAAAAAATATGTGTGTATATATACACACACACACGTGTATACGTGTACTGTGTAAGTCTTCCTCTTTTTTCAGGTAAATTGATCAGAACTTTTTGGTCCTTTCCTTGCTTTTGAAAGTGCTTAGAACATTTTTTTATATCACACAAAATTTTATAGCTGCAATAATTTTAGGTTGAAGCTAAAAGCTGTAAAAGGTACAGTGATGCCGCACCTAGGAGTGGCTGACAGCCCACTGGAGCTGAAGTGGAAGTTGCTGCCTTCATAAAGAAGCGGGGCATACACAGGAAGAGGTGGAACAGGGCATGTTCAGTAAAAAAAAGCTGCATTAAATTATTCAAAATGTTATGAACCCTACTAGATGATTCTCATCTGTTCATTAAAACAGGTAGATTTTAGATTTCTGTGTCTGATCACCAGGCTTGCTTTTTTGAGAAGTCCACCTCTTTTTATCTCATGCCAGCTATATTGCGTTTCAGCCCTCATGGCGCCTCCTAGGCACTGTGCCTCATGAGCTTTTGTTGAAGTCCTTTATGTGTTGGAGTGGGGCTACAGCTGTCTTTAGGTGTTTATGTTGAGGGATGTATTAACCTATATTGCTGTGAAATAAAGATTTTATCTAGAAAGGTATTATCATTTGAAACCATGGGTTCTTAACCTGAAAAATGTTGTTTCAGGGTTGGGGGTCATCTTTCTGGAGAGAGGATCTATTTTTGCAGAAGGGATCTTTGATCCCAGAGTTGGAAAACTTTGAAGCTGGCTTTTTATGGCTCACAAATACGATGAAGGGCTGTTTTGAGTATAGGAATCATGTTTTTACGTTTTTCACATTGCCTGGCATATTGCTCTGTGTGTCATGGGCATTCAGTGAATGTGGGAATTATCATTTTAAAGCTCTGTTATTTTTAATAACGGGGGAGATGGTGGCATTAAACCAGTCTATTACACTTTGAGGAACAAGTCTTATTTATCTAATTCCTAATTCAAGATAGCAGTTAAAAATGCAAGTATACTAAGAAATATTTTTAGCTAGTAGCAGCATTTTATGTAACAAATTTTTCTTGATGTAATTTAGGAAGCAGTTATTTAGTCCTGCAGTCTTGTGGGGGGGGGGCGCGCGCACGCGTGTGTGTGTGTGTGTACACGCCACTATTTGTGGTAAATGTGAAGCTAACCTGCACCTTCATATTTTTGCCAAGGTTATTTGCTTATTATTCATAGATATACTGCACTTACTAAATAAGATTTCTGTTATTACCTAACATTAATTTGTATTAAGAATAATAACATAGTTTAATGGGAACAGAAAGTTCTTTATGGATTTGGGGAAATTGGAAACTTGTTTTGTACCTATACCCCCAACTGGTTTGTTGCATTTCATTTTAGCATATTTCTATTCAGAATTATCTAGCTCAAGTTTTATTATATTAATAATTTAATAATTCTTAATGGGTATAAGGAAGACTTGACTGTGAGAAATTCTGAAATCAAAGTATTGGCTAACTTTTACTTACATTAAACATTTATTTTAACTGCTCTTAATTGTCTCAGTTAACAGCAATGTGGAAGGAAAGCTCAGCATTTAGTTTGATTCAACTTTAAAAATGCAGCATAGGGACACCCCTGGTGGTCCAGTGGTTAGGATTTGGTGCTTTTACTGCCAAGGACCAGGGTTTGATCCCTGGAGGGGAACTAAGGTCCTGCAAAGCCACTCAGTGGAACCATAAAAAGGGAGGCGGGGGGGCAGAATAAAGGGCAGAACTTGCCCAACAGCGGCAGCAAGCACATCCTTGTCTCCTTGGTTTCTGCAAAACCAGGACCAGAAAACAGGGGCTTTAATGTCTTCACACTAGATGGTTGATCCTCTTAATATATTCTAATAATTTCTCTAAACTTTACCAGAGCACGGAGCCAGCACTAATGGGATGGTAAGTGCCCAGCTAGGCAGTCCTAGTTCTGGAAAGAAATGAAAGGGAAAGGAATACACTGTCATTTCCTCTGTATTATTTAGGACATTTGAATGATGCCCTGGGATCAAGGAAGCACAGAGAATCAAGAGTTTTGAGTGACTGCTACAGGTTTGTGCTTTTTGAAGAAAAATAGAATTAAACTTATTTTCTGTCCTGATGCTTGTTTTAGGTGTTGTAGAAGGTGATTTAGCTGCTATTGAAGCTTACAAATCGTCGGGAGGGGACATTGCCCGCCAGCTCACTGCAGATGAAGTCCGTTTGCTGAATCGCCCTTCTGCTTTCGATGTTGGCTATACTCTGGTACATCTGGCTATACGTTTTCAGAGGCAGGATATGCTAGCAATATTGCTTACAGAGGTGAGTGTGGCATTCTGATTAAATATTCTTTTATATGAAGGAAATGTGTTCTTTAGTTTTTATTTTTGATGTTTTAATATTTCTCAGTTCTTAAATATTTTAGATTTGATCAGCCCTCTTTTAAAAATGACATTTAAAATTAAGAGACTTCAACAGAAGGGATATGTGTTTTTTAAAACAGGACGTTTTGCCACAATGATTGAGTCATATGTTTGATTTTTAAAAAACCAAAATGCATTAGTCATTCATTCAGCTAACAAATATTTACTGAGTACCTACCATGTTGAAGGCACTGGGCATAAAGGGGTGTAATGGGGAAGACATTGGCTCCTCCTTCAGTGACTCTCCAGTTACAGTGATTCTGTACAGAGTGCAGTTTCATAGGTGGAAGTGCCAGGTGCTGTGGGGAGTACTTGAGAAGGTGTTTTGCGGTACCTTACTTACCTTCTTACCTGCAGCAGGTAATGTTTTAGCTGAGATCTGAAGGAGTAGTATGAGTTAGCTTCAAAATAGGTGGAGATGAGAATGGCATTGAGGAGGCTGTTCAGAGGCAGGGGTGGTGGTGTTTGTGGCGAATTTGGAGCTGGTGGGCAGCCCAGCGTGGTTGTATGGCGGATGGGAAGTGAGAGAGATAAGTAGGGGATGCAGTGAGAAGGATCTTCTAGGCCAAAGACCTGGAAGGTGATTCTGAGGGCAGTTAAAGGCTTTGAAAAGGCTTAGGTAGAGGGACAGCGGACCGAGAAGATGAGTGTTTTGGCCACTGGCGTTAGAGAGGGGCGAGCCTGGTTAGGACACTGCGGTGATGCTGGCAGGAGTCCTGCTGGGACAGTAATGGCAGTGGCCGGTGTGAGAGATGCTGAAGATGCCAGCGGGGTAAGTGGATGGACTGGCTGTGGGGAGTAGTGGTGGGTGGGCATCAAAGTGGCTTCTGGGTTTCTAGATTAGATAACTTGATAGATGTTACAAGTAACAGAGGCTGGAATGAATTAATTAGGATGTGACTGTATCATCCAGGTAATTTTTTTTTTTTAATAAGAGAAATAGGTTAAAAGTGCAGAGCATTTGATTAGTTGTTGATTCAAATCCATTATGGTCAGTTACTCCTTCTGTGTATGCTTGTTTGCGTATTTGATGTCTCCAGTATCTGGAAACATTTATGCACAAAGCATAAAATGGGAGGAGCGGTTAAGAAATACGAATGTTAGGTAGAGGCATGATTGAGATGGCTTGCCATTGTGTTAATTTGCTAAGAGTCCAGTTAAACCAGGGGCAAGGTAGGGCTTGAGAGACAGTCGTGCTGAAAGCAAAGGGCAGGCTTACTGAAGACTGGGCTTCCCTGGCGGCTCAGATGGTGAAGCCCCGCATGATCCAGGGAAACCCGAAGGAGAAACGGCGTCGGCGATTGAGATTGATTTAGAGAGAGAGAGAGATAGTTAAAAATGTTGTAGATAAAAAAATAGAGGAGAGAAAAAAAGAGGCTGATGTTCCTTGGTTTATACAGAAAGTCAATAAAGTCTCAAGACAAGAGACTTGCACCGTCTACGTGAGGCCGCAGGTGCCCTCCCGGCCTCCCGGGGGAGTGCCGGTTCAGGTCTTGAAAACCCAGGCAAATAAGTAGACACGGCGGACTTCTGTACTCCAGATGGGAACTAGCCTGAAAGACATAGTAAGAAGAAGAAAATGATTGACACGAGGAGACCAAGCTGCTTTGATGAGCAAGATCCATAGCTTTACTTGTACATGGGACTTATATACCTTTTTCGTACAGAGAAGAAATGAAAGACGCAAGGTCATACAGAGTCAGCCCAACATTCCAGCAGTGTTGCCCTTATCGAAACCATGATTTTTTGCATACCTTTCCCACAAAAGATGTTGTGTACAGTATCTTCTGGCCTTGGAGGCCTGTGAACATTTTATGACCCTCTTTTGATAAAGGCTGCTCAACTAGAAAACTTATTTTCCCTAAAAGTGTTTTTCTTTATATTTCTAATCTATGTCAGACTCAGAAAAATGCCAAAAAGAGTTACGTTTTGCACAGAGCAAAGGTGCAGTGAGTTACAAAAAAGAACCAATTAGCTCAACAGTCTGATATGGTTAAATTCAAGGCTACACTTGTTTTTCTAACATTCTCACTATGTTAACTAATGCATTTCCAGGTGCACAGTGGATAAGAGATATGAGAACTTAGCAACAAGTATTGGCCCAATAATGAAATCCTACATCAGCACTAACACTACTCTAATAACTTTTAACTCCTTCAAAGGCTCTATGTTTTAGGCTTTCTATGCTTCTCACAGTTGGGAGGCTGTAAATAATTGTATGCATAGCTGCAAGAGTCTGGATATACCTGCCAAGCAAGCTAGAATGCTAACAGAGGGGGTTTGATTTAAAATATTTCTCTCATGTCCAGGAGACTTATTAGCTGTAGCCCTAAGTTGATTTTCTCCAGAGAAAGGTGGTCAGGGTCAGTCCCCTGTTAATGTTAGAAGAGTTGGGGAAAGTCATGGAACAGTAAAACAGACAGATTCAGGTTTTGGGGTAGATGCTCGAGAAAGCCTAGGGAGCCCCTTGAGTTCTGAAGCCTTGCTTAACAGTTCTCTTCCACATGACCTTTGTCATGAGTGGGATCTCCCATGGCGGCTCCCGGCAGTGAAGAATCTGCCTTTAATGCAGGAGACCTGAGTTTGATTCCCAGGTTGAAAAGACCCCCTGGAGAAGGGAATGGCAACCTACTCCAGTATTCTTGCCTGGAGAATCCTATGGACAGAGGAGCCTGGTGGGTTACAGTACACGGGATTGCAAAGAATCGGACACAACTTGGCAACTAAGCAGCAGCAGCAGCAGCAGGTTCCCCTCTGGCTGGTAGAGGTCTCTGAGAAGGTTCTGGAGGGACTGGTGTAAGCCATCAGCCTCCTAAGAGCATTCCGAGGACTACCAGTGGGAAGACAGTAGAACCCCAGTGTATTTATTTACAGCTGGGTAACAGATCCCCTCAAAACTTAGCAACTTACCACAACAAACACTTGTTATCACAGTTTCTGAGAGTAAGGAATCCAGGAGGGGCTTAGCTGAATGATTTTGACTCAAGGTCTCATGAGGTTCCAAATTGCCAGGGCTACTGTTGTCAAGAGGCTCGACGGGCTAGAGGCTGTGGTTCTAAGTACACTCACGTGGGTGTTGGCAGGAGGCTTCAGGTCCTTGCCCTGTGGGCCTGTCCGTAGGGCTGCGTGCCATGTGCTGGCTGGTCTCTCCTTGAGCAAGTGAGCTGAGAGAGTGTGAGGAAGAGAGAGGGAGAGTGTGAGAGAGTGAGGTGGAAACCGCAGTGTCTTTTCTGTGTAGCCTAAAGTAGGAAGTGATACTCCATCATTTCTCCCATATTCTGTGGTACACATGGACCAGCCCTGGCACTCACCATGGGGGAGGTGGCAAGGATGCTTGTTCTAGGGAAAGAACAGAATGGGTGGTGGAATTTAGTCTCTGTGGTGTGAGCACTCCACAGGACAGAATTGAAGGGGTCAGTAGGGAGACTGGGCTGAGGGCTGTGTCTGCAGACAGGGCACAGAGCCAGCCAGAGCCTTCGGGGTTGAGAACAGGGGAGCGTTACATTTTGGGAATGTGTGTCTGGGGCTCGGGGCTTACTTAATGGGATTTTAAACCATGAGCCCTGTTTTTGTAGTCTGGTGGAATAAATGGACTGCTTTTCAAACTGTTGTTTTTAAATATATAAAATAGAAAATAGGTTTGCAAAGGAAATCAGTTACATTGAAACATATAGTTGTCAGAATATTAAATTTGTGATGTATAAGAACATGCATTTTAAATGTAGGCAAGTGAAATGAAGGATTTAAATTAAATTGAACTTCCTGTTCTAGTTCATGGACCCTTCCCTAGTTCATGGACCCTTCCCCAGTTCATGGGCCCTAAATTAGCTAGTAGGCTAAGGAGCTGATGGAGAGTCATGAGGGTGAAGAGGCTAGGAGATAAGGGGCAGGCTTCAGGGGCAAGTGCTTAAGGATGGTGGCGGGAGGAGAGGTTTAGCAGTCAGTCACTATCTGTAAGGTTTCTTTTGAGGTGTTCAGTGTTCAGAATCTCCCCAAGATTTTGCAAAGGGGCTGAGGGTTAGCAGTTTCGAAAAAGCTATTTTTGAGTTTACTTTTGAGATCCATTTTAATGCTGTTATTTGAGAAATAGTTATATTCTGAAAATAGTTAATATTTTCCCATAGTTTGTTGCTTAGGTTGGGCTCGTAGAGTTCAGGTGTGGTGACAACTTCACCGTCAGTGTTAATCCTGGTCAGTAATGTTTAGAACTGAATTTTCATGCAGGCGCTTTCAGAAGGGGATGTCTGATGGTTGTCACGGGTATGCAGGGTGTTTGAAACACTGTTCACTTACCTCAGTAGTAATTACAGTTAAGTGTGTCCACGTATGTTATGTAGCTGACAGTGTCATAAAACTGTGTGTGTGGCTTTATTGGAAGATCTGCTCCAAGCCCCACTTGTGACTGGAAGTCTGTTCATGAAGGTCCCGCAGGTTAGTGGCTGCAGCTGTAGTGATAGAGTGGAGGCCCCAGCAGACTCATTTCCTCTCGAGGAGGTGGATACTCACCTTGGGCTTCAGGATTCTCTGTGTATAGATTTCTTGAGCTCCACAGAGGAAGACAACTTAGATGTAAGATAATGCCTTTTCATCCTTTGTTGTTGTTCATCATTTTAAAAAGGACGGGAAAGTCCTTGCTCAGGTTTCATTCCTATTGAGTTGTACTGCTTCAGACCTTTGTTGTCTGCTCTTCACTTGGGGAAGCCAGCTGCTTTTTAAAAAGTACAAAATTATAGGGACTTCCCTGGTGGTCCAGTGGTTAAGATGCTTCCACTGCAAGCAGTGTGGGTTTGATCCCCGGTTGGGGAACTAAGGTCCTGCTTCTACTTTCCTCTCTGTGAGCTGGAATTCCCTGTTTAAGAATGTTTTTATTAGGGGCCTGATGGTTATTCTTAACTTTGCTTTCTGTACTCATTCCCTCTCCTGTGATGAACCTTTGTGAACAGCTCTGTCTTACATACATTTTTATATGCTTGTTTGTATATATTTCCTTGGGATAAATGCCACTAAAAATTGCTGAATTACTGAATCGAGAGGGTAAAGCATTTTTATCACTGTTTCCCAGGAAAGTTGTACTGATACATACTCATATACTGTTGAGGACATAACACCAATATCTCATATATTTAAAATAAAAACACCTTAAGTTGCTGGGAAGTTTTGGTGATTTCCTTTTAATGCTGTTGATTTCTGCTTCCAGTGATGATGAATGAGATGTAGAGGAAGTTTCTTTTGTATTTAAGGTGTCTCAACAAGCTGCAAAGTGTATTCCCGCAATGGTGTGTCCTGAACTGACAGAGCAGATCCGTCGTGAGGTCGCTGCCTCTCTTCACCAGAGAAAGGGGGACTTTGCTTGCTATTTCCTAACTGACCTTGTAACATTTACATTGCCAGCAGGTAACTCCAAATCTCTTTGTGAAAACAAATTTCCACTTTATTATATTCTTTCAGTGTCTGAATGAAAATGATTCTGTTAGAAAACAGATAGCCACTATTAGTGGCTATCAACTTGACTGTCCTGTTTTACTGAAAGTAATCACTATATAGGCCATTTATAAACTAATGCTACAGAGCTGAGAGGAAGACAGCAGCTGGTAATAACTGACTTCTTTGTGCACCTCAGATATCTTTAAGAATCTGTTTTATCCATTTCTTTTTTTCTGTTTTTATTTTAGAGTGTTATGAATCAGCTTTTTTCTTTTTCTTTTCACATGTGTTTATTATTTTTAAATTAGATAACTATTGGTTACCTGATATTAGGAGAGAAGATCAGAACATGGGTTTTTGATGGGTAGATACAAATTACTTGAATCAAAGATACTGGCATTCTTTTGAAAGTGTCATTGCTTTACTTCATTCATTATGTTAATTTCTACTATATTTGTGAAGCAACTTTTTTTTTCCAGTTCCATGACAAGTGGAAATGTTTTCCAGGTTTTTTCTCAATTGATACTGAATAAATACACTGAACACCTAAAGTTTGTAAGTGAAACTTGCATTTTGATTTTGAGTGTTCTGAGCTTTCTATTTTAAGCTTATATTAAGATGTGAGCAGAGGTATTTACAAAATGATAGGGAATTACAACCAAGCCCTATAAAATTAGACAAATTTCATTTCAAATGTACTCTCTATGTATTTAAACTTATTACACTGAGTGATTAGATTTTATTTTGAATTGAAAATAGTTCTGTAGTTTAAAAAAATGTAAGGGTAATCATGCTTTTTATTCTAGACTACTCAATTAGTAAACTGAATAGAGCATAGAAAATTTCAGGAAGGTGAGAAAAACAAATTTGTGTGCCAAAAGGAAAGGTTCATTGACTTTTATAAGAAGATTCTAAAGTGCAAAAACAGTTCTGAGCAGAGATTGAGCGTGGCCCGGGTGGGATGGCAGAAAACAGAATTTGTCTGTTGTTATTTTAACCTGAATATCAGAGACCTCTGTTCTTCTGTTTTTTCCCCCCCCTTTTATTTCAGCTGTATTAAGTTGTCATTAACATAGAAAATTGTAAGATTTTAAGATACACATTGTAGTGATTTGGGGCTTCCCTGATAGGTCAGTTGGTAAAGAATCCGCTTGCAATGCGGTTTCTGGTCGAGAAGATCTGCTGGAGAAGGGATAGGCTACCCACTTCGGTATTCTTGGGCTTCCCTTGTGGCTTGGCTGGTAAAGAATCCGCCCGCAATGCTGGAGACCTGGGTTTGATCCCTGGGTTGGGAAGATCCCCTGGAGAATGGAAGACCTGCCCACTCCAGTATTCTGCCTAGAGAATTCCATGGTGATATGATTCACACATAAATTGTGAGAGGATCCCCCCCACCCCCACCCAGTCTAGTTAGTTAACACACTTATTACCTCACCTTGTATTTACCTTTATATTTTGGGTGAAAACATTTATGTTTTGTTCTCTTAGAGAATTTCAAGTGTACAATACAGTGTTACTGATTATCGTCACTATGCTTTACATTAAATCCTGTCCTTCATCTTATGGCTTATAGTTTGTACTTTCACCAGTTTCTCCCCATCTTTTTTTTTTTTTAAAGATCCGTATATAAGTGATGCCAAGCAGTATTTGTCGTCTTCTGTTGAACTTATTTCGCTTAGCATAACATCTCCAAGGCCCTTCTATACATTACAGATGGCACCATGTTTTCTTTCTCATGGTTTAGTAACCCATCTACTTTACTTTATATTTATTCACCCATTGATAGACACTTAGGTTGGTTTCGTATATTGGCTGTTTTGAGTAACACTGCAGCCAGCATGGGGATACAGGTTTGTCATTTCTATTGTCTATATACCCAGAGGTGAGATTGTTGGATCATATATGATAGTTTTATGTTTTTGAGGATCCTCCATAACGTTTTCCATAGTGGAAGCCCTTCTCCAGTTTACATTCCCACCAGTGGGGCACAGGGGTTCCGTTTTCTCTGCGTTTTTGTATTTGTTATCTCTTGTCTTTTTGATAATACCTGATTATTATTACTGGTTCAGATGCTTTTCGTCTTACTATCTGTAGATAGATCACTGTTTTGACAGTGAAGTACAGAAAGGAACTATTCTGCACCTCATATACACAACTCATGAAATACACGCATGTTTTTTAAAAGATGCTACTTGACAGTCTTCAGTGGAAAGGGAGTTATTTTAGAGGAAGTTACTGTTAGATATTGGCATCAAATTTTTTAAGTTATGAGGCATTTAAAGATTTTTTTAAGATAAGGTTTTTCTTTGTAGATATTGAAGACTTGCCTCCAACAGTCCAAGAAAAATTATTTGATGAGGTGCTCGATAGAGATGTTCAAAAAGGTAAGCATGAAACTAATGAGTATAATTTAAGTTTTAGTGATTTCAATAAACGTTTTGCTCTGCTTTGTAAGCTTTGGAGTAGTTTGGTGTATAGTCATCATATTTTATTTCTATTTTAAACTGAAAATGTATAAAGTCCTTAAGAACAGTATTGTATCATGCTGTTAAAACAGCTCATTCACAGCTCATAACTGTGGTAGAGTGAATAAAGGTATAAAAGTTTTAAAATCTTGGTTTTGTGTTTCCTATTCTAGGATGAGTATTTTTTCATAATAAACATATTAAGAAAATAAATTATAAAGAATTTAAAAATTAATTATTCTAGGGCCTCAAGATGTTTCCATTACTTAAAAGGTTTATATTTCAATTGATGAAAATTTCTAGCTGTTTATTAGTATATTATATATACATTTTTTAACACTTTAGAGAATAGTTTCTTTCTTCCAGGGGCTTCCCTGGTGGCACAGACGGTAAAGTGTCTGCCTGCAATGTGGGAGACCCAGGTTCAATCCCTGGGTCAGGAAGATCCCCTAGAGAAGGAAATGGTAACCCAGTCCAGTGTTCTTGCCTGGAAAATCCCATGGACTGAGGAGCCTGGTAGGCTACAGTCCACGGGGTCGCCAAGAGTTGGACGTGACTGAGTGACTTCACTTTCTTTCTTTTTTCCAAATAGAATATTTCTAAGTTGCAGAAGAATGAAACTGAACATGTTATGTATATTTACTTACTTATTTATATTGAAGTATAGTTGATTTACAATATTGTGTTAATTTCTTCTGCTATATAGCAAAGTGATTCTATCATACTTCAGCATATGTTCTTTTTTATATTCTTTTCCATTATGGTTTGTCACAAGATAATTGAATATAGTTCCTGTGCTATACTATAGGATCTTGTTTATCTGTTCCATGTATACTAATTCCCACCTGCTAACCCCAAACCTCCACTCCACCCCCTACCAGTCTTGGCACCACAAGCCTGTTCTCTGCATCTGCGACTCTGTTGCCTGGAGAGTTTCATTTCTGTCGTAGTTTAGCTTCCACAGCCTAAGTGACAGCAATCGGTATCCAGCTTCCTGACTTCACTTGGTATGATAATCTCTAGGCCGTCCGTTTTGCTGCGAATGGCGTGATTGCATTCTTTTTTCTGGCTGAGTAGCATCCCGTTGTGTACACGCACCACATGTTTTCATCCACTCATCTGTCAAGGGACATTTAGGTTGTTTCCATGTCTTGGTTATGGTGAATAGGGTTGCTATGAACATAGGAGGAGCGTTTGTTTATTTCAGTTATGGTTTTGTCCAGGTATATGTCCAGGAGTGGGATTGCTGAATCATATGGCAGCTCTGTTTTTAAAAATTATTTCAAGAACCGCCATACTGTTTTCCATATTGGCTGCACCGGCAGTGCACGAGGGTGTTCCCTTTTCCCTACACCGTCTCCAGCATTTGTATTTGTATACTTTCAAATGATTATCACTCTGACCAATGTGAGGTGGTATCTCATTGTAGTTTTGATTTGCATAATTCTAGTAATTAGTGTTGTTAAGCATCTTTTCATGTGCCTTTTGGACATCTGTATGTCTTTGGAGAAAGGCCTGGTCAGGTATTTTTGCCGATTTTTTGGTTGGGTGGTTTTTCTGTGTTGTGTTACATGAGAGCTGTTTGTGTGTTTTAGAAGTTAAGCCCTTTTTTGGTTGCATTGTTTGCAAATATTTTCTCCCATCCGAACATTGTCATCTCTTTCTGTTTATGGTGTCCTTTGCTGTGCAAAAGCTTTTAAGTTTGATTAGGTCCCATTTGTTTATTTTGCTTTTTTCTATTTCCTTGGAAGACTGACCTAAGAAAATGTTAGTACAGTTTATGTCAGAGAATGTTTTGCCTTTGTTCTTCTCTAGGAGTTTTATGATGTCATGTCATATATTTAAATCTTTAAGTCATTTTGAGCATATTTTTGTATTTGGTGTGAAGATGTGTTCTAACTTTATTGATTTACATGAAGCTGTCCAACACCGCTTGTTGAAGAGGCTTTTTTCCCATTGTGTATTCTTACCTCCTTGTTGAAGATTAATTGGCCATAAGTGTGTGAGTTTATTTCTGGGCTGTTTTGTTCCACTGAGCTATGTGTCTTTTTTTGTGTGAATTAGCTTTACAGTCTTATCTGAACTTTGGGAGGGTTGGACCTCCTACTTTGTTCTTTTTAAAAATTTTATTTATTTTTTGGCTGTGCTGGGTCTTAGTTGCTGGGCGGGCTTTTCTCTAGTGGAGAGCAGGGGCCACTCTCTAGCTGGGCGGTGTGGACTCGTTGCGGTGGCTTCTCGTTGTGGAGCATGGGCTCTGGTTGTGGCACGTGGGCTCATTAGTCATAGCTCCTGGGCTTTAGAGCACAGACATGCTCAACAGTTGTGGTGCACGGGCTTAGTTGCTCCACAGCATGTGGGATCTTCCCAGATCAGGGATCGAACCCACGTCTGCTGCATTGGCAGGCAGATTCTTTACCATTGAGACACCAAGGAAGCCCTTGCTTTGTTCTTTTTTCTCAGGAGTGACTTGGCAATTCTGGATCTTTTATGGTTCCTTATAATTTTAGGATTATTTATTCTAGTTCTGTGAAAGATGTCTTGGGTAATTTCATAGGACTTGCCTTAAATCTGTAGGTTGCTTTAGGTAGTGTGGCCATTTTAAGAATACTAATTCTTTGAGTCTTAAGAGCATGGGATATCTTTCCATTTCTTTGAATCATCTTCAGTTTCCTTTATTGATGTTTCATATGAATATGTTAAATTCCTCATATAGAGTTAGAAGAAGAATCTCCAATTATAAACTGGTCGTTGGAATTGGCTACACGTTTGGACAGTCGACTGTATGCACTTTGGAACCGGACTGCAGGAGACTGCTTACTTGATTCAGTACTACAAGCTACCTGGGGCATTTACGACAAGGACTCGGTGCTCCGGAAAGCCCTGCATGACAGCCTGCATGACTGTTCGCATTGGTGAGCTGACATCCTCCCCTTTTGAAATCCAGGAGAGTGCTAGCTGAAACCTGTCCTTTCAGTGGTTGGATGCTTTTTGTCTGTTGTTTTTTATGGAAGCTGGGGGAGGGGAAGCTTTGGTCTTAGACCTTGAGACACTTTGAACATCGCAGTGGTTTTTATATGTTTTGCTAAGCTTTAAAACAAACTTTGAATTTGTGGTGGTGGTCTTATTAAATATACGTATATTAAATATACGAAGGTCTTTGCTCATATATTAAAATAGCTATTATTTCATATTTTGTTCAAGTTTAAGATATTATATTGATTATGTATTACATGTTTTTCTTCCTGAGACAGATACTCTTAAGACCACATTTTTGTAATTTTGCCAATTTTCAAATCCACAGAAAAGTTAAAATCAGTCTGGTGGACCCCAGCATCTCCTTCATTGGCTTGATCAGTTGTTGATGGTTAACATTTTTCTGTATGTTCTCTGTATATATTATCTCTTTATATTAATGCAGAAACAACTTGTTTTAGACACCGTGATGCTTTCTCCTTCAGTGTTTTATCCAGTATCTTAAGAACAAGGATATTCTACTACCCAATCACATCCTTATTACCACATCTAAGAAAGCCAGCATGGACTCAGTTATCTGATGGTTTAGTCATTTAGCCTGTGTCCAGTGGAGAGGACTTTGCCCTTCAGAGGAGGGAGACTGCTGTGGATTGATTTGGTATTGAGGGGAATACCACTCCTTTTGTGGAGTGGATTCATCAGGCCAGGTAAGCCTGATGCCATTAGGTCTCCGTCCTGTCTCACCTCTCTGGATTGGGTGGTGTGCTCATCAGACAACATCCTCGTGCTCTGGCTGTTTATGTGGACCTGCGCACACTGAGAGAATGATAGTTGTTTGGGGTATTGTGGCTTTATAGGTCTGCCTTGTAGGTTTGATTAATGTGTGTCTGCCCTGGAAAGATGGATCTGTTTTTTTGGGTGTGCATAGCCTGGAAGCTAGATCTGGATTTTGGTAAATCTACCATTTTGCAAGTCCTTTGAAACAGGCAAACCTAGAGTCTTTCCTCTGGTGGTAATATCCTGCCTTTGTTGTAAGGTTGAAAGTGAACTGTAAATTTCAGCAGTGGTAACTAATGTTAGAACTGAAATTCCAGTTTTGAGTCACTTGAAGTCTCAAAGTTTAATGTGAAAGTAGATAAGTGCCATAATCTGAGGTTTGGGCTCGATAAGACCTGGGTCTTAAGAGTGCAGCCATGGTAAGTGCTGTTGCAGCAGATCTTTCAGGAATGGAAGCCTTAATTCTAAAAGGATATTTCAGCCAGCATATGAACAGGCTTCTGAAAATAATGTCTCTCTTGGTACCACCTCTTCCAGTCCCTGCCATATAGGGTCAAACCTGATGTTTGACATACAGGGTCAAACCTGATGTTTGACAGTTAAGGTGTAGGAAGCTGCAAGGATTTAGTGATCACACAGATGTCTTTTTCAGTCTCCTGAGGTGGCGATAGGATGGAGAGGTGATGACGACTATCTGATGGGGAGGGAGGACGTGTTGTCGTCGATTCAGAGCTTCAGTGACGCGGGTCAAATATATTAGCCTTACTGAATAAGCATTAAAATGGTGACTGTTTTGAGTTGTGACCAGTTTGTTGACTGGGGGTCTTATATGGCTATTAATATTAGAAAGTAGAATGAGAAGGCCAGTGTGTCACTTGTGCAGTCTCCTTTAAATCAATTTTTTTTTTTGGCTAGGATTTCCTTTGCTTATAATCCAAATCAGGTGGGATGAGAGGTTCTCTTACATGTATAAAGTATCTAAATGCGAATGGAGAAAGTAACCTTATTTAAACCCCTCCCCTGTCCCGTCAAGATAGGTCATTTTTTTGTCGTAGCATCTGTGCTTTTCTGTTGAGCGCCTGTCCTGGGTCTGTTGCTACACACGGGCTTCGGGCTTCCTCTAGGTGTGGCGAGGGGGGCCTCCTCTTTGTTGCAGCACAGGCGCTTCTCACTGTGGCGGCGTCTCTTGTTGTGGAGCACAGGCCCTGGGAGCAGGGGCCTCAGTGGTCGTGGCACGCGGCTCTAGAGCACAGGCTCAGTACTTGTGGGGCTCAGGCTTAGTTGCCCTGTGGCACGCGGGCTCTTCCCTGACCAGGGATCAAACCTGTGTCTCCTGCATTGGCAGGGGGATTCTTATCCACTGTGTCATCAGAGAAGTCCTCTCATTTACTTTTGAAGGATAATCTCACAGGGTATAGAATTCTAGGTTGGTGGTTTTTTTTTCTCTCAACTTTAAAAAATATTTCACTTTATTCTGTTCTTGCTTGTATGCATGGTTTCCGAGAAGTTGGTTATAATTCTTGTATTTTTCTATAGGTAGGTGTTTTTTGTACTCGGTCTTCTTTCAGGACTTTTTTCTTTAATTTTCTGTCGTTTGAATATGATATGCCTAGGTGGGGTTTTTCTGGCGATTTTCCTTCTTGGTTTTCTCTGAGCTTCCTGAATCTGTGGTGTGCTGTCTGACATTAATTTGGTGAAATTCTCAGTCCTTACTGTTTCAAGTATTTCTTCTTGTTACTTTTTTTCTCCCTCTTTACTGTCTGTAACGTTATATGTTGTACCTTTTGTAGTTGTCCCACGGTTATTCTTCTGTTTTTTTGTCCATGTTATCTTTTCTTTTTAGATTTGAAGTTTTGTATTGCTGTATCTTTAAGAGGTTCTTTCTTTAGCCAAGTCCAGTCTACTAATAAAGCTGTCAAAAATACTTTCGTTTCTGTTAGTGATTTTGCTCTCTGGAATTTCATTTTGGTTCTGTATTAGGATTTCCATCTCTGTCTAAATTGCCTATCTGCTCTTGCATGCTGTCTTTTTCCATTAGAGAGCCCTTAACATATTTATTATAGTTACTTAGAGTTTTTAAACTTATTTTTTTCACTCAAGTACTTGGTACTTTTGTTGAAAGACATGTTCATAAAATGAAGGTTTGTTTCTGGACTCTTGTTTTTCCCTGTTGATCTGTATGTCTGTCTTTATGCCAGTGTTAGATTATCTTGATGATTATAGCTTTGTGGTAGGTTTTGAAATTAGAAATCTTAAGTTTTACAACTTTATCCTTCTTTTCTTCAGATTCTTTTTTCTGTTCCCTTTGGACTTCTAGGTAAATTTTAGGTTCTAGCTTCTGCAGAAAAGCCCTCTGGGATTTTGATAGAAATTGCACTAAATGTGGAGATTAATTTCGGGAGTATTATCAGATAGAGTCTTATCATCCTGAAATTGACTTTTGAATGTTAAGCCAAACTTGTATTGCTGTCCCACTTAGTCTGATGTTCGGATTTGTGTCCTTGACTGAGCCAGGTAGATTGACAGTTTAGGTCTTTGTGTGGTGGGTGTGATTTTTAAATATATTTTTGAACCCATTTATTCTGGAGTCTTCTTTAGTTTTGAGTGCAGTCATCATTTGATTTCTGGCAAATTTAGCTGTCTCAATATTAAAATGATTTTAGGCACTAACCAAGAAATTTCTTACCACATACATCTTTCAGTTTGTAATAACTTTCTGTTTCACAATAATTCTCCCAAACTAATATCAAAACAATGTATTTTGTCATTTGTGCATTAAAATATATTTTGTATATCTTAGGTATTTTAAGAGGGATATCCATATTTTATTTTTAAACATTTGGCATTCCTGAATTATAAAGAAAAAACCTGTGGTTACTATAAATAGAAAAAGTTTTTTTCTAATCAAGAGTTAAGCCTCAAAGACTAGAGATCTCAAGAAAATTAGAGATACCAAGGGAACATTTCATGTGAAGATGGGCTCGATAAAGGACAGAAATGGTATGGACCTAACAGAAGCAGAAGATATTAAGAAGAGGTGGCAAGAATACACGGAAGAACTGAACAAAAAAGATCTTCACGGCCCAGACAATCATGATGATGTGATGATCCTTAATCTAGAGCCAGACATCTTGGAATGTGAAGTCAAGTGGGCCTTAGAAAGCATCACTACGAACAAAGCTAGTGGAGGTGATGGAATTCCAGTTGAGCTCTTTCAAATCCTGAACGATGCGGCTGTGAAAGTGCTGCACTCAATATGCCAGCAAGTTTGGAAAACTCAGCAGTGGCCACAGGACTGGAAAAGGTCCGTTTCCATTCCAATTCCAAAGAAAGGCAATGCCAAAGAATGCTCAAACTACCACACGATTGCACTCATCTCACATGCTAGTAAAGTAATGCTCAAAATTCTCCAAGCCAGGCTTCAGCAATACGTGAACCGTGAACTCCCTGATGTTCAAGCTGGTTTTAGNAGTCGGACACGACTGAGCGACTGAACTGAACATTCTATTTTAAATCTAAAATAACATTTACTTTTTACAAAACCCTGCATTAAGTTAAAGAAACGCGTGACACTAAGACATTTAATACATTTTCAAGAATAGTGAGAGTGTTTTCTGATCTTTTGATTTTTTTACCTAGAATTCAAGTACATAGAAGTATTGGGGATTGATGGTTCATTACATGTGAGAGGATTGTAATGTTACAAACTGGTTAATTTTGTAATCTGTTACTGGTTAATCTGTCTTCAGAGGCCTTTGCTGGTTTGTTTGTAAGACAGTGGATCTCAGTTTTCGATGTAATTATATCTGGCTTTATTTAATTGTATACTTCATGTTAAAAAGAAAAAGAATGTTTTGTTTTAATAATTCAGTCTACCAGTGGCCTAGTTTGAGTTTTAATCTTCATAATTTATTAGGCTGAAGTATTTAGAGAGGTATTAAGCATGAAGAGGGGATTATTTTTGTAGTTGCATTTTTTTATTATCGTGATATTCAAATAATTTTATGTAATGAAATCTCAAGGAAATGATTTTGATATTCTCGTAAACACATGGGCTATTTTTAAATCTGTGACCCAAGTAGTGGATAACTATTCATTAATGAAGTAAAGTGTCTTTGATTTTATCCAGACTGTCAGATGATTTTGAATGTTTTTCTTTTTCATTTGTAAACCAATAGTAGACAGTTGAAATCAGCCATTCTTGTCATTAGTGTTTGAAGTTCTGATGAAAGTTTGGTGGGTGGTGAATCAGATTATGTCTGAAGATATGTTGAAAAATGTCTGCTAGCAGAATGGAGGCATCTTTAATTTGAAAAATTTGCTTCAAGCCAGGTAAAATGAATTATTAAATTTCTGTATATGAAGTGCTTAAAGACTAGATTAAATAAATGATTAGAACATTAAATGAACTGTTTATAGAAAGTCTTCTTTTTTACTGTGTTGCTTTTTAGGTTTTATACACGTTGGAAAGATTGGGAGTCCTGGTATTCTCAGAGCTTTGGTTTACATTTTTCCTTGAGAGAAGAACAGTGGCAAGAAGACTGGGCATTTATACTGTCTCTTGCTAGTCAGGTAAGAACGCTTCCAGGCATGTTGGTTCTCTGGAAAAAGGGAGGCAGCTGCTCTGCATGCCTTGGTTTGCAATGAGAGCACGTTGGAGCAGAGCGGTGCAGAGGAGAGTTGGGGGCTTGGCGTCAGGTGACTCGGGTTCCGCTGACTGCTGATGGCTCTGTGACCGTAGGCCTCACTGCCGAACAGGGAGGGCAGTATGTTTCTATGTTAAGGGACTAGAAAACTGTCAGAATGCATGTTTTACTTGGTGCTTCTAGCCTCTTAAATATTTCCTCAGGTTGCTCTTCAGTTATGTTGTCCTCACGGAGAAGTAGCTTTGGGGGATTGACGTACATGCACTGCTACATATGAAATTGATAACTAAAGACCTACTGTATAGCACAGGGGACTCTGTAATGATCTTTATAGGAAAAGAATCTAAGAGAGAGTGGATGTATGTCTGCGTATAAACGATTTCACTTTACTGCAGAAACTAGCACAACACTGTAAATGAACTATATTCAAATGAAAGATTCTTTAAAAATGGCGGCTTTATGCCCGCTTTACCCACCTGTGGGTTGGCTCCTGTTGCGTGTCCAGCGAGATCTCACTGATGATGGGCACTCCTGTGCTGGTGGTGCACTGTCAGGCCCCTGGGGATCAAGCTGTGGTCTGCGCAGGGCTCCCTGGTTGATGCTGTGTCCACGTGAGGTAGGCCAAGGAGAAGGTTCCACGGACAGAAGTGATTGGGAATGAACTTGTATAGATGTGTCCAGTTGTCTCTCAGATGCATGCTAGTTTTGTGAAGTGTTATTGATATGCTTCCCTCATAGCTCAGCTGGTAAAGAATCCGCCTGCAGTGCCAGAGACCCCAGTTCGATTCCTGGGTTGAGAAGATCCGCTGCAGAAGGGATAGGCTACCCACTCCAGTACTCTTGGGCTTCCCTTGTGGCTCAGCTGGTAAAGAATCCGCCAGCAATGCAGGAAACCTGGGTTTGATCCCTGGGTTGGGAAGATCTCCTGGAGAAGGGAAAGGCTACCCACCCCAGTATTCTGGCCTGGAGAATTCCATGGACTGCACAGTCCGTGGGGTCACAAAGAATCGGACACGACTGAGCAACTTTCACTTCATTAATATACTGAACTGTAAAGTTCATGTATATGCACAACAAATCACTTCTTTTCTTTGCAGAGAACACTAGAATTCATTAGTACAGTATGAGGGAAGTCCCTCTGTCTTTGGGCCCTTTGGGCAGGGTTCACCCTTTGGGCAGGGTACACGTCTGAGACATGTACCTGCTGTAGAGATGCTGCCGGATCCACTGCTGAGGGAAGGAGACCAGTTGAGTATTCTTGTGTTAGGTGATGTGGCCATTTGCAAGCTGTTTGTATTCCTGTGAGACAGTCAAGCGCATCTTTTCACTTCAGGAGGACCCTGTTGTAAGTAGTACTTCCATGAGGAACGTAACCAGAAGGCAGTTATATAAATAAAGCTTCCTTTGTTGTCTTAATCTCTTATTGCTCAGATCAATATTTTAACCAAATCTGTTTAGTTCTTGAGTTTTGGATAGAGAAGAATATCTGCATGTAAGCTTTGCAGATTTCTTTTATTGGACTTTGCTATTTGAGGAATCATTCTTTAGCTTGACAGTAGTAGTACCATATTTTTTTTTTTTTAATGAATGGAGATAGTGTGCTGAAGGAGAGCAGCATTTTGTTGTACATGTCAGTTTTCCAGGGTGGTAGTGGATGTTTTAAAGAGAAATTCTTTCTTTTGTTTTGTTCTGTACAGCCTGGAGCAAGTTTGGAGCAGACTCACATTTTTGTACTTGCACATATTCTTAGACGACCAATTATAGTTTATGGAGTAAAATATTATAAAAGTTTTCGGGGAGAAACTTTAGGATATACTCGGTTTCAAGGTAAACCATTATCATTAGTATTTTGGAACTTTCTTGTTTATTATTTTAAGGCACATTGCAGTCACATCCTGAAAATCCCATTGTGATTTTCTTCCCTCTCTCCAGGTGTGTATTTGCCTTTGTTGTGGGAACAGAGTTTTTGTTGGAAAAGTCCGATTGCTCTGGGCTATACAAGGGGCCACTTCTCTGCTTTGGTTGCCATGGAAAACGATGGCTATGGTAACCGAGGTGCTGGTGCTAACCTGAACACCGATGACGACGTCACCGTCACGTTTCTGCCTCTGGTTGACAGTGAGCGGAAGCTGCTCCATGTGCACTTCCTCTCTGCTCAGGAGGTGAGACGCGTGTTCCCGCGCTGGCCGCCTGCAGTGGCGGCGCTGTGCCAGAGCCCGGCCTCGGGTCTCTCCGGGGTGCTGGCATCTGCATTACCACTTAGGGTTTTGAGTTTGGTCAGAGTAATCGTCACTTTCTGTGAATGCTGGTCAGACAGACTGAAGTTCGCCTTTTCAGAACAGCTGTGTAGGAGGTGCTGTGTGGAGATAAAGCAGTGAGGAGGAAAGTCCATGCCCTCAGGTAGTGATGAGTGCTGAGGAGGAGAAGTGAAAAGATGGGGTGAGGAGAAAGGCAGGGATGGGGGTGCAGGGTTTTGGTGACTGAATTGGGAGGGTAGGGTAAGGTGTCACTGAGGAGCTGGCGCCTGAATCGAGACTTCAAGAGGAAGGAGTCTTGCAGAAACTGGGGGAGGAGAGTTGTAGCAGAGGGAACTGGAAGGCCAGCGTGGCTTGTGGAACTGGGCGGTGGGAGAGGAGGCTGCGGCTGCGGGCTGGCCGTCGGCAGTCTTTTCAGTTTTTCTGACTTTTACTCTGGGTGAGCTGGGGAGCCAGAAGGGGCGCACCGGCTGCTCAGGTGAGACTAGGTGCCTGGGCAGTGGTGGGAGCAGCAGGTAGGAGCTCCCTGTATCCGCAGGGAAGTGATGAGAAGGTGTGAAAGAATACTCGCAGCAGACCCGTATTCTTATAAAAAGTATTGGCCTTTTATTTAATATACTGGTAATTATTATAAAACTTTTATAAGCATAACATTAAGAAAAAATGCATAGATAATTTTTGTAACTTCACCCTATACATAACTTTCTGAGCATACTTACCTTGTTCTTTTTGAAGCTGCGACTTTTCTTTCTAGTCTTTTCTTTGCCAGAATCAGTGTATTGGATAACACTTGCTTTTTGCCATTATATCAAACAAATGAACTTATCATTAGGCTGTTCTTCCCTCTAGGTTTGTCTGTGAATTTTCAAGTTGATATTTTTTCCTGTTTACCCGTAGGGTTTTAAACATAAAATTGATGAGAGTAGAACCTAGGTTGAAACACTTCGTTACTCTGGCCCTTTCATTAATCATACCAGCTGTAGGTCTCTGAAATTTTTCCTGTCAGGTCTCTGATCTGTCATATTATTTTTCCTTTTCTTCATTCATGTTCCTCTAAAAGCTAGGTAATGAGGAACAGCAAGAAAAACTGCTCAGGGAGTGGCTGGACTGCTGCGTGACTGAGGGGGGCGTTCTCGTGGCCATGCAGAAGAGCTCTCGGCGGCGAAATCACCCCCTGGTCACACAAATGGTAGAAAAATGGCTTGACCGCTACCGACAGATCCGGCCTTGTACATCCCTATCTGATGGAGAGGAAGACGAAGATGATGAAGATGAATGAATGAAAAAAACAAAATCCAAGACCAGAAGACCAAGGTATCAGCTCTGAGTGGGACGGCACGGGAGTGTGTTGCTCCAGGCAGAGCGCACGGCATGAAATGAAGCGAGCCTGGCAGGATCTGCTGGAAGGGTTTTTCTGATCCACACCCGACAGAGACGATGTGTCTGCTGCATGAAGAGACAGAGAACTTGGGACTACAGTTTGTAAAAAGGAGACAAAAAACTAATTTTATTAAGACAGAACTTTTCCTTTCAGATTGTAAATCTGTCTATAAATGTAACGCATGTGGTTGTGTAAGAAGTTGTGTAATAGGAAAAGTTGTACCAGCATCTTCATATTATTGAGAAGTTTTTCCAGCATGGGCACCTCCAAAAGCACATGGCAGGTCACTCTTTGTTCCTTTGAGATAGTTCTTTTTAAAGTAGAACCTGGCATTCTACTTCCATCTGAAAAGATCCATTTTACATTCTGTCTCACTAGAGCTCGTTAGAGATTTGGAAACTTTTTGTACAAATTATCCATAGCAAAACATAAAAATAAAAACAAGCTTTTATTTTTTATTAGTAATTTAGTTCCTGTTGTGCCCAATAAAATCAAATCTTTAAGGAACAAACTGTAAGAAAAGTCAGAATTTTTTACTGAGTGAACTTCATGTAGACATTGTTCCCTTGTTTTGAAAAGGGTTTTGGTTTCTCTTGTCTTTTTCAGTTTCTGATAAGCCGCCTTTCAGTATTTAGGTATTTATTTGTTTGGAAGAGTGCTCTTAAACTGAGGCTTCCTCCACCAGACTCTGGGCAGCAGTTCTCCTTGTGAGGTACCCCGTGGATGTACATTAGGGCAGTGGTTGGGGAGCCAGCCCGCTTGAACTGATTGAATTATGTGAAGTCTGCTCACTCGCCTCTGTGGACATGAGACTCCCAGGTTGCTGTGCAGAGGGTCTTTGGATTCTTTATCTTCAACTCTGCTTTAAGCAAATTGTGTTAGAAAGGCATGCCTTTGCTTGGGCTAACTGCGAATTTCCGTTCAGAATAGAATAAAGATTTTAAGAATGCAGTAAGGTGGTTAAATGCATTGTATAATGAATTTCTCAGTGAGTAGTCTGAGAATTTTTGCATGTTGGTTAATTGTGGCCATTATTATTTAAAGTTATAGTTATAATCTTAGGTAGAAAAACTTTCTATAAAAGTATTATTTGACCACTTCAGGTATACATTCAATACTGGGTAAAAATTTCAGACCTATCTCAGGAACACAAAAAGACTTAGTGTCCTGATAAGCACTTTGTAGACTATTGATGTGGCAAGGAATTTCAAACACACATACACACACTCTTTCCCTTTGATAAAAAGGCTGTGAAAACCTTTAAATATTTGCTTCTTGTTTTCTTCTAAGTTCTATTTAGATGGTATTGAAATGTGCACAACCTCAGATTCGATGCTGAAATACTGAAACTAGTAAAATACCTGTGAGATGTCATCTCTGTAGTTCGTTCTTCCCTCCCTGAAAGGCATTCCCGCGATGCGAGGATCGCTGCTGCTGCTGAAACTCGCGGAAGAATATTTGCGGTTGGATTCCACATGAATGAATTTTGATAGAATATTGGTATGTTACTGTTTCAAGGGGCTGATGTTTTCTTACAAAATTGACCCTCTGGTTTGCTTTCGTTTTGGACAGTAATTAAGCAAGGATTTAGAAGGCTGCCATTCTGACTACTTAGCGTAGAATCCCTCTGCACTTTTCTTCATATGTAGGAAGAATTCTGTAGCGGTAGACAACCCGTTCTAGTTGCGGTTAAGCCCATTGAGGAAGCCAAAGAGAAAGGTTTGAGGGAGAAGACCGGTGCCAGGGTCTCCAGTGCTGTTTAGGAAGCTGCTGCTCGGTCTCGGCCTCCGCGTGCTGCGTCTGCTGAGCGACTTGTCCCCTGAGGTGCCTCTTTATTTATAGATCAGTGACCCTGGCCACATCGAGCTTAGCAGGTCCAGCATTCTTCCCTGTGGGAAAGAAGTGTATGCGTGTGTGTGTGCGTGTGCGTCTCTCTCTCCTAGGCTTGGTGAGTCAATGCTGTGTTAAGCTCTTGAACTATCAAACAGCCATAACTACCATCCCAAGACAGAATTTGCAGTCCTCTCTCAGATGCCATGTGGCGGGTGACAGATAACTCAGTGTCTTTTGGTTGACTCTGGACGGTACTACCTGAACCGTAGGGACTTGACTTTATGGTTCCTCTTCTCGGGAGAATACAGTGCGGTGGTTTCTGTCCAAATCAAAGGCAGGGTGTGGGCCTGCCCTTTGTTTTTGGCTCCGAGGTCNCCTCTGGTTTGCTTTCGTTTTGGACAGTAATTAAGCAAGGATTTAGAAGGCTGCCATTCTGACTACTTAGCGTAGAATCCCTCTGCACTTTTCTTCATATGTAGGAAGAATTCTGTAGCGGTAGACAACCCGTTCTAGTTGCGGTTAAGCCCATTGAGGAAGCCAAAGAGAAAGGTTTGAGGGAGAAGACCGGTGCCAGGGTCTCCAGTGCTGTTTAGGAAGCTGCTGCTCGGTCTCGGCCTCCGCGTGCTGCGTCTGCTGAGCGACTTGTCCCCTGAGGTGCCTCTTTATTTATAGATCAGTGACCCTGGCCACATCGAGCTTAGCAGGTCCAGCATTCTTCCCTGTGGGAAAGAAGTGTATGCGTGTGTGTGTGCGTGTGCGTCTCTCTCTCCTAGGCTTGGTGAGTCAATGCTGTGTTAAGCTCTTGAACTATCAAACAGCCATAACTACCATCCCAAGACAGAATTTGCAGTCCTCTCTCAGATGCCATGTGGCGGGTGACAGATAACTCAGTGTCTTTTGGTTGACTCTGGACGGTACTACCTGAACCGTAGGGACTTGACTTTATGGTTCCTCTTCTCGGGAGAATACAGTGCGGTGGTTTCTGTCCAAATCAAAGGCAGGGTGTGGGCCTGCCCTTTGTTTTTGGCTCCGAGGCCCCCGTGGGAGCCTAGTCTGTGTTATGGGGATGCTGCCGCCACAGGCGTCGGGGCCTCCTTGCAGTGCAGACGGCATCCCTGCACCGATCGCCCGTTTGACAAGCGGTTGTGGGGACGACAGTGAACCGCCGCCCTGCTCCCGGAGCGGTGACAGAGGTCAGGGACCACGCGCCCCACCCCGATCCACGTCAGGTGGTGGTAATGCAGTTTTTCATGGGAGAGTTGGGATGGGACCACCACCTTAAAGTGAGTGAGGAGGTTGATGTTTTCAGTTGCCATGACTGTTTTTTTAATGGAAAGAGGCGGGGCAGTTTAAAGGTGTTTGATATCTGGACTTGTTGGACTTAACCAGCATTTACAGAAGGGATTTAATGCTATTTAAGAAAGGAAGACTCATTAAATCAACTGCAAGTTCTTAACACATGTTATTTTGCAACATTTCTTTGTAAATATCATTTACAAACAATTTTTTGAGATTCACCTCCCTTCCTGCATTAATGCTCGGGTCAGGTAATTTTACTTTTGGGTAAATTAAAGTCAAAACTAAAACTTAACGAGTTTTGTTTCTTGAATTGACTTAGTTCTAACCCGCCCATTTCATCTTAAGAATGGACATACGAGAAATTTTGGTTTATCACATGAAGTAATTATCAGCATTCTTGAGTCTGGTTATGAAATAGGAAAAGTATTGTTAATCTTTGAACCTGGGAATAACAAGAGTTGGGAAAGAAATGGGCTAATTGAAAATGCAGTTAACATCTCGAGAGAACTTTTACATTAGTGAGATGTGCTTGAATTTCAGAGCTTAACAGAAGTTTTTATTACTTTTTATTGAAAACTGCACTGAACGCTAAATGTCCACCTTTACAATAAACAGATACAGTAACGGTAACTCACACTAAAACAAAACATATTTCTGATAGCCATTATTTTTCTGTTTGGGACAGTTTTAAAGGTTTTTTTTTTTTGTCACAAAAACAGGAATGTACCTATACAAAGGCTCAAAATAGGCCATCTTTTAAACAAAAAGGCGATGATTCACAAAAGACTATGAATATAACATGTAACTAGTTGATACAAATCTAATAGGATTTGTTAAAATCAGTCACATCTAATAACACACCTGAAGTGTTCTTGTATAAAATATCACGTGAAGAAAAGAAGACTTTATCAATGTCTAAAAAAGTGGGTTTGTTCATAGACAATCTGACAAGTTACCATAAAAAGTGTTTCCTGAGACATAAGGAAATGCAACATTATTCTTCTTGAACCCTTTCAGTTCAAGACTTTCCACTCAATAAAATAGCTGAGGATCTGAAACTGAGAAAATATATTTGAGTACAAACAGCTTGTGAAACTTAATACTTTTTTCTTTTTTTGCATCATCAGAGGGTTTTACTGAACTCACAACCAACTTGCCCGCTCAGTACGCAGTTCAGATGGGAGAGAATTCTCTGTACAGGAGCCTGTACTGTCTTCAATCCTGTGCTCGTGGTGTCTAACACAGGCAGGCAGCGTTCTCCCCATTTTGTAGTAATTTAATCTTCCTATTAGCAAAAGAGGTAACCAGCCCCGTGGACCGAAGGGACCAGAGTCATAGGGTGGGGATTTCCTCTTAATATTTTATTTTGATGTTTGGAACTCTTGATGCAACATTCTAGAGCAAGGTGTTCAGGACCTCCTGTGCCCAAAGGACTGATAAAGGAAAAAGATCTATATTTATTCTTTGTGATTTGATGCACAGATGAAAAACTTAACACACAATAACAGAAGTTGGTCGTTAATAAATCACATCCTAGTCTCTCTCAGCGCTTCTGCAAGCAGACGACATCTTCAGTTTCCCACGTCTCGGCTTCTAGCTCTCTTGTAGCTGTAACACTGCAACGTCAATGATGCGTATGTCCAGAGTCAGTTAAAAAGACTGTCAAATTCCTTTTCTCTTAGTTCATTCTTCACTGTCTCTTGGTCCCAGGTGCATCTGAACGATTACCTTTCGTCTCTCGCTGCTATTGCTCGTTGGGGTGCTCTCGATTGTCCCCGTGTTTCGTGGGCTGGTTGGGAGAGGGAGCTTGGGAGGGATGTGCCACTGTGGGGAGGTTGTGGGTCACCGGGATGCCTCCAGGGATGATCCCTTCCATGGCAGCAGGAAGTCCTCCCGGAGCCACGCCCACGATGCCTGGTGGGTATCTGAGGAGCACACGAGAGAAAGGGCTGGTTAGTTCAGGATCAGAAGCTGCCAACCTCTGGGCTCTGCCTTTTTCACGGAATCCTAACAGCATGAAGGCTTCCCTTGTGGCTCAGCCGGTGGAGAATCTGCCTGTAGTGCGGGAGACCTGGGTTCGATCTGAGTTGGGAAGATCCCCCGGACAAGGCAAAGGCCACTCACTCCAGTATTCTGGCCTGGGTCGCAAAGAATCGGACACAGTTGAGCGACTTCCACTTCACTAACAGCATGAAGTGCGCTTCCTAAGCGTGACTTCCTACACTGGTTGGTATGTGCTCCTGTAACAGACGCGGAAGGGTGAGCTGGCGATGGGCTGGAGGCCCACCCCCTCAAGATACCTGCAGGGCGGCTGGACCTGGGTTCATCTTACACTGCAGGCACAGCGATGGCTCTGTGTGTTGGCAGTGCACAGACCTGACTCGGTACAGCACAGTTTTTGAGGACAGAACATACTTACGAGGCAGGGGCTTTAGAATTCATCTGAGTTACCCAGCCCTTACCCAGGTGCGGTAAGGGGGATGGTGTTTTCCTCTGGAAGCTATGCTACCCCCTCATCCTGTAGCCTGTGACAGTGACTCTGGTCAGGGACCGCCCAAGGGGACTCTTGATGGACAGGATCCCTGTGGGCTGCAAGCCCCCCCATCACAAGCAGTTTCCCTAAAGGCCGAGGAGCCTTGCTTTGTCTAGAGGTGTGACTCTGCAAGGGTACAGGGGTACCCAGTCTGGGGCTGGGCTCAAGTGTGGCTTGAAAATGCTTATGAGGATGAACCACAAGCGGAACGTTAATAGAACCTGTGAAATGTGAATAAAGTCATGGGACCTGGGAAGAAATAGCTCCGCTTGCCCAGAGCAGGAGCTTTCATGTACAGGTCCTGTTAAACGCACTAAATATTTCATCACGTCCTGGCACAGTGGTTCAAAGTCTGTATCCTTTAAAATAGAAATTTCAATTCTTGGCTCTGCCCCAAAACTTAAAATGTGCTCCACTGAAACCAGGGATGAGGGGCCGGGCCTGGATTTCCCACCAGTCACTGGCTTTAAGCCCCACCCCCACCCCTAGGGAGCAGGGCCCTGGCTGTTCCTCCCCTCACCTGTATGTGGCGCCATTGAGCTCTGGGTGAATTGCCTGCTGGTCTATCACCGACCAGGGAGCTGTTGTGACAAAGAACTCCTTGTTCACACAGTTTCTTAAGCTCTCCGGGATGCGACCTGGGATAAGACGACGGAAATTAGTCAATGAAGTTACATATTAAGCTTAGCTGTTTTGGGGGAACAACTACTATGCTAGTCTCTTTACTTTCGGACCATTTTAAAATGTAACCGTCTTGGTTACAATACTGTGTGTGTGTTGGTATTTTGGCCACAAGGCATGTGGGAATCTTCGCTCCCGAGCAGGGATCAAACCCGCACGCCCTGCACTGGAAGGCAGAGTCCCAACCACTAAGCCTCCAGGGACGTTTCCCCAAGTCTCTTACTCATTAATAGGAAGGGCTGGCTCTTAAGTTCCCAACATACGACCTGTTCCAGGCCTGAGCCACATGGGTCCCTCAGCCTAACAAGGGCGGCTCCCCCTCCAGGTCCGCAAAACTTCACGTTGGCTAATACAAAAGGGGATTGGTTTCCTCTGAAAGCAGCATGGCCCAATTCACTCACATTTCTTCGACTTGACCCCTAAAAGCAATTCCTGCTCACCTGTAATGGCCCGGCGGATCTCGGTGGCGGCCGCCTCCCGCATCTCCAGTGAGGCTTGCTCACTATACCAGGCTGTGTGGGGAGTACAGATGAGATTCGGTGCATCTTTCAAGGGACCCTGAGCAAAGCTGGGTGAATGTACAAAAACAGGAAATGAGACAAGTGCACATCACTCCCTGTCCGACTAGTCAAACGGGAGCTCTTGGCCCTGTGGGATGTTAGCTGACAGATAAAACATTCTGCAGTGTGTGTTCTGCGGGGTTGGGACTTTCAGAACCCACTCATACAACTGCTCTGTAATTACAATGTCAGCAGTATTCAGGAAGAGGAAACAGTTCTCCGGAGGACTGGCTGGCCTGCCTGTCACCCGGATGGTCGGGCCGTGGACAGCCTGCTTTCCCTCACTGTTTTTCTGCCTGCCCCCTCTCTGGTGATCTTTGGAGAACTTCTAGCCGTTTTACCCTTAGTGAGAATACAGCACAGCCCTTCGAAGAACGGAGTCCTTTAGCCTCTGGTTAAAGCTGCCGCCCCAGGACCTGTCTGGGCAGCTGCCCCAACTTCACAGCGAGGAGTTGGGTGAGGACCTGGGGCCTACAAGTCCATGTGTGAGTCCTGAGCTCCAGCTGCAAACATCGCCACAGTCTCCCCAAACCAACCTGAAAGGCTCCGACTCGTGCACGTCGAGGGCCGCCCCTCGTATCCTGCCTTCTTTGAGGGCTTGGGCTAAGGCTTTCTCATCCACCAGTCCGCCGCGGGCCGCATTCACTAGGAAGGCGCCTTGCCTCATCTGAGGGGGTGGGGGGGCGGGGCGGGAGAGAAACTGGTGAGCAGATGCTGCCCCCTCGGGAGGTGCCGGTACCAAGGTTTCAGGACGAAAGTGGGGCTGCAGTGGAGGTTGGTGGGTCCACGGACATTGCCCATTTCCCCTTTCATTTGGAGAGAAGCTCTCCAGTGTGTGTTTCCATTTACCTGCTTTATAGTGAAGTCATTGATGAGGTGGTGGTTATGTTCGTTGAGATTGCAGTGCAGGGAGACGCAGTCGCTCTGGTACAGTAAGTCCTGCAGGGTATAGACCCTCTGCACGCCCAGGGACCGCTCCGTCCCATCCTGCAAGTAGGGGTCATAAAATAGGACGCTGAATCCAAAGGCCTTGGCTCGAACAGCAACCGCCTGCCCCGTGCGACCTGTGCGGAAAGAGAGCGTCCCGGTGAGTGAGGCCGGTCCCTCCTGCCGTTCCTCGTCACCAGGCTGTGGGGGCCTTGCGGGCTGTGCCCCACCTCTGCTGCCTGCATTATTTCTGGGACCGGGAACCTGAGGTGGCTGTGCCTGCTGGCAGTTGGAGCCAAGCAGTGGTGGCTGCTGGAGGAACTGAACAACCAAGGTTTGGCAATGCCACGCCAGCACTTCCTTCCTGGGTCACTTGGGCAGAAGCCGGGCCAGCTCCCTGGGTGAGCAATGCAATGCTTATCAAGTGTACTTACTATCAGATGTTGCTTTTTTTCAAAACAGTCATTGTTGTGCACATTTTCAAACATAACCAGAGAGAACAATCTAGTGGCCTCCACGTGTCTGTCTCCTACGTCCCAACCACCAGCATTCTTTCCCCTTCGTGTTTCTCTTTCCCCCCGTTTGCTTACACAGCAGCTTCCTTAAGCTGAATTTCATCTCGTTATTGCTCTCGTGTTGAACCAGGCCTGGTCTCTTATGTAATTACCACCACGTTTGTTTGCTCATGAACGGGGTAAACTGATTACTGCAGTCTGGCCTCACTGCCACGGGGAACCGGTCTGGTGGGGCTCTGAGCTTGTGTGGAGCGAGGATGGGGCCCTCTGGTAAGTCAGCGACATCACCTGACAGGACACAAAGGCTTCCCTGACCCCCACCGACCCCCAGGGATGGAGCGTTTTACTTCCCAGAGCAGTTTTCTGCTGGAACACAAAATGGTGTGAATGATGTTTGAAGGGGCTGGTTCGGGGACAGCACAGAATAATAAATCCTGGTGGGAAGACCACAGCTCCACTGTGCAGGACGGGTAAGGGGACAGGAAGCCCACCAGAGGGCAGGGGGCGGCAGACCGGCTCCCCCTCCAGCGGAACCGTCATCTCAACAGGCAGCACTGGTAACAGCGGCTGTGCTTTGGAGATGGTTTCATAAGGCCCTTCAGGAGGGACTGCTGCAGGGGTCACCAGGGTACTCCTGTCAGCCGAGCCCAGGGCCACCACTTAACAGTGAAGCAGGAACTACAGCCGCACGCGGCAGAGGAGCTGGCCTGACAGATGGGCCGGGAACAGGGCGACCCGAAGACCCTCCTCTAAGGAGCCTGAGATGTGGGACACGGCCCCACCACGCAGGTGCTGGGAGCTCACAGCCAAT
>SJYQ01001297.1:820364-841526 GCA_006410935.1 Redunca redunca | reverse complement strand
TGTTGGTATCATAGCTTTTACTTTATGTGTAATTTTTATTTCACTTTAGATGTTTTTAAGATCTTCTCTTTATCTTTGAAATTTAAAACTTTACCAAAATTCTCTTAAATGTGGATTGCATTTGTATAACACATTTGTGTTTTATTACATTTCCTAAATCTGAGCATTTCTGTCTTTCACCTATCCTAGAAAAGTGTAAAAAATTATCTCTTAAGATATTGCCTATCCAAAACCATCTGGATTTCTCCCTCTGGAATTCCCATTAAATATATCAAACTTTCTCTTATCTATCATATCTATAACTAGTGCTCTTTAATTCTTTTTTTCTTCATATGTTTCATTATATATCTATTTCAGACTATTAAGCCATTCTCTTGAGTTATTAACAATATAATTTTAATACTCCCACTGACTATGAAACTGAAATATATCTATTTTGCATTTCTGTAAGTTTTACTTGGTTCTTTTCTAAAGTTGTCTGTATAATCTTGATTTTCTATTATTATTTCTGTTTTACACTTCTCACAAAATATTATATGAGAAGTGTGAGAGCCTTTTCAAAATCTGTTTCTCTTCAAAATGCATTGACATCGATACTGTGGGGTTTCTCAAGGTGCTTATGATCATATTAAACAAAATTTTTTGACTGGAAGTTTTCTAGACTCTAAAAAAGCAAATATTCAAACATGTTATATGGATAAGAGCTGAACTCTGGTTATTGATTCTCAGCAGAGAATACTTTCCAAACAAGATCAGAGCATAACAAGTGTAAAATACCCTATTATCTCTCTTTTCTTGGGAGTAGGATTTTTATGTTTTTGTTTATTCTTTCTTCACTGGTAGTCATTTGAAGGTCTAGCCTTTATTATGGTATCTCATTTTTAACTCCCCATTTTGCATATACCCCAAGCCCTATCGCCTATGCTTAAGTGTTAAAACCCACAGTTTTAAGTACAAAGAAAAGATGTTCTCTCAAAAACTCCATTATTAATTCACGTTTACCATTCAGGTTTTAAGCTTTTCACATTCTTCTGAAATGTGGCTACAGGCAGTAATTTTACTTCCTTCTGGACTCAGTTACATATTATTCTTTTTATCCAACAGTATTAGGATTTATTTTGGTGTATGGTGTATATGCCTGTGTATGTGTAGTTTGTTTAACACATAATCATTTAACTTCCTCTTGCTCAAATCAATGATGATCTCCATGTCTTTATGCCTAGGGCATAGTTGATTAATTCTTCTAAAGTTCAATGTACCTTTTAGTAGCATTGAACACTGTAGACCCCCCCTTTTAAGGTACTTCCTTTGTTGGCCTTTCCCTATATTACCACATTCCTGTTTTTCCCCTGCCTCACTGTTTTTTTCTTTCTGACTGGTTTAATACCTCATGCTCCATTCAGTTGAGTTCAGTCTCTCAGTCATGTCCAACTCTTTGCAACCCCATGAACATCAGGCCTCCCTGTCTATCACCAACTCCCGGAGTTCACCCAAACCCATGCCCATTGAGTCAGTGATTCCATCCAACCATCTCATCCTCTGTCGTCCCCTTCTCCTCCTGCCCTGAATTTATCCCAGCATCAGGGTCTTTTCAAATGAGTCAGCTCTTGGCATCAGGTAGCCAAAGCATTGCAGTTTTAACTTCACATCAATCCTTCCAATGAACACCCAGGACTGGTCTCCTTTAGGATGGACTGGTTGGATCTCCTTGCAGTCCAAGAGACTCTCAAGAGTCTTCTAAAACACCACAGTTCAAAAGTATCAATTCTTCAGCACTCAGCTTTCTTTATAGTCGAACTCTCACATCAATACATGACCACTGGAAAAACCATAGCCTTGACTAGACAGACCTTTGTTGGCAAAGTAATGTCTCTGCCTTTTAATATGCTGTCTAGGTTGGTCATAACTTTCCTTCCAAGGAGTAAGCATCTTATAATTTCATGGCTGCAATCACCATCTGCAGTGATTTTTGGAGTCCCCCCCAAAAATAAAGTCAGCCATTGTTTCCACTGTTTCCCCATCTATTTGCCATGAAGTGATGGAACCGGATGCCATGATCTTAGTTTTCAGAATGTTGAGCTTTAAGCCAACTTTTTCAATCTCCTCTTTCACTTTCATCAAGAGGCTCTGTAGTTTTTCTTCACTTTCTGCCATAAGGGTGGTGTCATCTGCATATCTGAGGTTATTGCTATTTCTCCCAGCAATCTTTTTTTTTTCCTCCCAGCAATCATGATTCCAGCTTGTGCTTATTCCAGCCCTTCATTTCTCATGATGTACTCATGCTCCTTTAATAGACTCCTTAAATAATAAAATTAAGCTTTATCCAGTGTCCTCTGTTCTTCAACCATACTCTATGAGTGTTCCTGCCACATTCATTATAAATAATTACCAACAGAGATTGTTTTAAAGTACAAATCTGATTATTTCACTCCACTGCTTATATTTATTCAGTGATTTTCCATACTCTAAGAAGAAAGATAGTGTTTATTAGCATGGTCTACAAAAGTCTTATAAAGAAGATTTCTCCCCACCTACATGCCTCCCCAGTGCCATGCTTTCTCTCCTTCTCCCTTCATGTTGCCCCTCACCTTCTTTAGTTCTTCATATTCATTATTCTTATTCCTAATGCAGAGCTTTTATATAACATTTCCCTAAGCCTGACACAATCTTACATCTTCTTTCATCTAAATATTGCCTAACCATTCTTTAGAACACAGAATTCAGCTATGTCAGAGTTGTCTTTACTAGTTGCTTTGAACATCTCAAATTTATCTTTAATTTACTCTCAGTTATTCAAGGAATAAATAATTATTATGAACCTACTGTGTGCCCAAAACTGCCCTATATGTTGGGCTATATTTAGCACTAAATAAAATATATCAAATCTCCTTCCATACAGTTGAGAGAGGCAATAGGGAAAAATGATACAGAAACATACATAGTATGCATAAAAATACATAGCATTCAGAAACTGTTTGCTAATTGAGGAACAGAGTCCTTAGAATCTGCAACAGATTATTTAAATTAATAATACATGTCTATGCTGAGTTCTACTCATTACTTGACCCCCAATATTTTTCCATAATGCCTACTGTGCTCAGTTGCTCAGTTGTATCTAAATCTTTGTGACCCCATGGACTGTAGCCTGCCAGTCTCCTCTGTCAATGGAATTGCATAATTCCTATCACACTGTAAATGTTCATTAAAAATTTATATTTGTATCATATTTATATGCAATGAGACATTTTATGTCACATCTGCAGACATCTTGATACAATATCATTATTTTTGTTAGACAACAAATATTTGTTAGTTAGTTCAAGTATAACCTTGTGTCCTGCCCTATATACCATCTTGAGGTTTGTATTCTCTTGGGTACTGAAATGAAATAATAAACAGTTTAGTAAAAGCAAACATGAATTCTTAAATCCATCATAATAATCTTATACCTTTTAAAAAGGAACCAACACTCATCAGCTGGAGAATATAAGTACTGTAATTTTATATAACCTCTATTATGCTCTGCATTAAAATTGAGTAGTCCACAGCCAAAGCTAGCACAGTATCTTTTCTACCATTCAAACAAGGTCATTTTGTACTACAGTATGTTATGCATTGCATAATGTAGCTAAGGATAATCATGTTTAACCAAAAAATATTATTCTAGGACTAAAATTCAGTTGCATAGCAAAGAAGCTAGAACAGTGCATGATGCAAAGTATGTTTTCAGACAACATTAGTTCCCTCAGCCCAAGTACAAGAATATCTGAACAGATCCAACTCATCTCTATTTTTTTGTTGTTCTTTGACAGGGGGTCAGGGATGGGGGGCATTAACTTAGAACATATTCCAGTGCTTGTACAACTGACCATAGGAAGAGATAAGAATGATAAAAATGAACCTTGGTAGCTGGGTACTAAAATAAAGCTGAGTTAATTTCTAAAACTTTCCCAACTTCTGTTTTTTAGGATTGTTACTGTCCTTGTATTGATCCCTCTTGCCCAGAGGCTTCCAGTGGGTATTTCATGAGTTATCTGTAGAAGATGGAGTACAAAGATATTTATTCTACTCCACAAATGAGAGCAATATAAATACACAAAAAACTGTCAAACTCAGGAGATATACAGTGTATTAAAGCAAAGTAATCAAAATATACTCTAAATACAAGTGATGAAAAGAAATTTTAGAATTCAACCAAGTGGTACCTTATGATCCTATATGCCTTTCCACAGTGGAAAGGAGAGTCATTTGGAAAGACTCATCAACAACTCTTAAAAAGGGGGGAGTGGGAATGGAAGAGCAAAAGAAGGGAATGAAGAAGATAGGGGAGCAGAAACCAAGAAAAAGTGAACAGCAATCACCTGTTGTGGATCATGTCCACAAACATTACAAGAGAGTATAAAAATATATGCATTTTATTTTGTCTCAACCTCTTTCTAACTGTTGAGGGGAAAAAAGAAGGGAATTGAGTTAAAGCCAAGGCAGGAATCATTAATCTAGGAACATGACTTAGGGCAGCTGGCCAAAAGTAAGGCAAGAGAAATAAAAAGATGATCCATCAAAAAAGATCCCTTGATCCAAGAATCTTTACAGCGACCTAGACTCCTGTTGGGTGATATATACTCAACCTAAAGCAAGGAAAATATATATCCATAAGCCCCCTTTAACCTCCTTTCCTCTTGGGAAAAGGCTGGGATTCAACAGAGTGTAGGGCAACTGCTGTCTGATTTACCCCTCTGGTTCTTCTGAAACACAGGATTAACTGTTAGTTCATAAATGAGAAACGTGCAGCTCCCCAACCTAAACGCTAAAATAATGATTTAATCATTGCCCGGATAAGCAGTTACAGTAGAATGGAGAGAGAAAAGAAAACATAGGTNTAAAAAAAAAAAAAAAAAAAAAAAAAACCTGACCTAATTCACTGTGAGGTGAAGTGAGGGTGAGGTGAAGTCACTCAGTTGTGTCCGACTCTTTGCGACCCCGTGGACTGTAACCTAGTAGGCTTCTCTGTCCATGGGATTCTCCAGGCAAGAATACTGGAGTGGATTGCCATTTCCTTCTCCAGGGGATCTGCCTGACCCAGGGATCGAACCCAGGTCTCCGCACTGAAGGCAGACGCTTTAACCTCTGAGCCACCAGGGAATGAGAATCATTAAGGGGGAGCAAGAAACAGAGAAGTGAAAACCACGTAACATAAGGACCATTTTCCTCCTGTATACTTTAAATAATCCCCAGATTGCTTAAAATAGCTAATGCAATCCATATGTTATATAAATAGTTGTAAATACAATATATTATGTAAATAGTTGTAGGCACAAGGCAAACTCAAGTTATGGTTTGGGGAACTTTTTGGAATTTGTCTTTTAATATTTTCAACCTGCAGTTGATTGAATCTGCTGAGTTAGAATCTGAAGATACGGAGGGCTAATTGTATATGTATTAATATGCATATATTCATACATAATAAGATAACATAATGAAAATATGCTATGATTCTAAACAAAAAAGGGAGTAAGACACAATCTGGGTGGTAAACATAAATTACACGCAGTCTGTAAGGTTGTGGGACAGGTTCATCACTCTAAGACATACATGTTTAGTGGGATACGAGGAGAGTCCTGATTCAGGAAATGACCTTGTTAGAAAAAAAGGAACCTATGGAGCACAGTAGGCTTCCCTGGTGGCTCAGCTGGTAAAGAATCCACCTGCAATGTGGGATACCTGGGTTCGATCCCTGGGTTAAGAAGATCCCCTAGAAAAGGGAACAGCTACCCACTCCAGTATTCTGGCCTGGAGAATTCCATGGACTGTATAGTCCATGGAGTCACAAAGAGTTGGACACAATGAGCAACTTTCACTTTCTTGGAGCACAGCAGCTGGCATCAGACTGTACCTACATTAAATTCACTCAGAACCGCTCTTGCTAAACTATTGCTGCTGCTGCTGCTGCTAAGTCGCTTCAGTCGTGTCCAACTCTGTGCGACCCCATAGATGGCAGCCCACCAGGCTCCCCCATCCCTGGGATTCTCCAGTCAAAAACACTGGAATGGGTTGCCATTTCCTTCTCCAATGCATGAAAGTGAAAAGTGAAAGTGAAGTCACTCAGTCATGTCAGACTCTTAGCGACCCCACGGACTGCAGCCTACCAGGCTCCCCATCCATGGGATTTTCCAGGCAAGAGTACTGGAGTGGGGTGCCATTGCCTTCTCCATAAAAGGAGACAAAAGAGGGATGCAAGGGAAAGACAGTGAGCTACCCAAGTCATTGGAATTAGCCTCCCTTGAAGTTTAAATAAAATTATCATAATATATTTTTGTAATGAATCATTTAGTATTAAAATAGTCAAGCCAAACTTCAAGAAATGCAAGCAGAAAATCTATATAACATAATCAAAGACTTTAATTATATTCTGTGAATCTAGAAGAAAGCATCTAGTCTTTAATTAATAAATTTGAGCATATTTTTATCTATATCCACATATACACAACAGGAAAATAAGAATAAAACTTCTTTAAAATGAACTCATATATTAGTATATGAAGATAAATTGGATCCCACCAAAATTTGGTAAATGAGAAATAAGAGAATCTTGAAATAGGATGTCCTGATTATTAATCCTGCTTTTTTTTTAAGTGGATTTTTTGGAGTAATTTTAAGTGTACATAAAAACTGAGTGAAAAGTATAGCAATTTCCCCTATACTCCTTCATGCCTGTTTCCCAATTTCTGCTATTATTAGCATCTTGAATTAGTGTAGTGCATTTATTACAATTGGTGAGCCAATATTGCTACATTATTATTAACTGAAGTCCATAATTTATACTAGAGTTCATTCTGTATTGTACATTCTATGGGTTTTGATGATTATCTGTCATTATAGTATCATACAGAATAGTTCCACTGACCTAAAATTTCCCATGTTCTTTTTTTTTAATATAACTTTATTTATTTTAATTGGAGACTAATTACTTTACAATATTGTATTGGTTTTGCCATATATTGACATGAATTCGCCACGGGTGTACATGTATTCCCCATCCTGAACCCCTCTCCCATTTCCCTCCCCATCCCATTCCTCTGGGTCATCCCAGTGCACCAGCCCCGAGCATCCTGTATCATGCATCAAACCTGGACTGGTGATTCATTTCACATATGATAATATACATGTTTCAATGCCATTCTCCCAAATCATCCCACCTCTCCCTCTCCCACAGAGTCCAAAAGACTGTTTTATACATCTGTGTCTCTTTTGCTATCTTGCACACAGGGTTATCATTACCATCTTTCTAAATTCCATATATATGTCTTAGTATACTGTATTGGTATTTTTCTTTCTGGCTTACTTCACTCTGTATAATTGGCTCCAGTTTCATCCACCTCATTAGAACTGATTCAAATGCATTATTTTTAATGGCTGAGCAATATTCCATTGTGTATATGTACCACAGCTTTCTTATCCATTCATCTGCTGATGGATATCTAGGTTGCTTTCATGTCCTGGCTATTATAAACAGTGCTGCAATGAACATTGGGGTACACATGTCTCTCACTTCTGGTTTCCTCAGTGTGTATGTGCAGCAGTGGGATTGCTTGGTCCAGTTTTTTAAGGAATCTCTACACCGTTCTCCATAGTGGCTGTACTAGTTTGCATTCCCACCAATAGTGTAAGAGGGCTCCCTTTTCTCAACACCCTCTCCAGCATTTATTGCTTGCAAACTTTTGGATTGCAGCCATTCTGGCTGGTGTGAAATGGTACCTCATTGTGGTCTTGATTTGCATTTCTCTGATAATGAGTGATGTTGAGCATCTTTTCATGTGTTTGTTAGCCATCAGTATGTCTTCTTTGGAGAAATGTCTGTTTAGTTCTTTGGCTCATTTTTTTTAAATTTTATTTAATTTTATTATTTTTTAGATACATTTAAAAAATTTTTAAATGTATTTAATTGGAGGCTAATTACTTTACAATATTGTATTGGTTTTGCCATACATCAACATGAATCCACCACAGGTGTACACGTGTTCCCCATCTTGAACCTCCCTCCCCATACCATCCCTCTGGGTAATCCCAGTGTACCAGCCCCAAGTATCCTGTATCCTGCATCGGACCTGGACTGGCGATTAGTTTCTTATATGATATTATACATGTTTCAATGCCATTCTCCCAAATCTCCCATTTTTTGATTGGGTCATTTATTTTTCTAGAATTGAGCTGCAAAAGTTGCTTGTATATTTTTGAAATTAATTATTTGTCAGTTGCTTCTTTTGCTATTATTTTCTCCCATTCTGAAGGCTGTCTTTTCACCTTGCTTAGTTTCCATTGTTGTGCAAAAGCTTTTAAGTTTAATTATGTCCCATTTGTTTATTTTTGCTTTTATTTCCATTACTCTGGGAGGTGGGTCATAGAGGATCCTGCTATGATTTATGTCAGAGAGTGTTTTGCCTATGTTTTCCTCTAGGAGTTTTATAGTTTCTGGCCTTACATTTAGATCTTTAATCCATTCTGAGTTTATTTTTGTGTGTGGTGTTAGAAATTGTTCTAGTTTCATTCTTTTACAGGTAGTTGACCAGTTTTCCCAGCCCACTTGTTAAAGAGATCGTCTTTTCTCCAACGTATATTCTTGCCTCCTTTGTCAAAGATAATGTGTCAGGTGTGTGGATTTATCTCTGGGCTTTCTATTTTGTTCCATTGATCTATATTTCTGCCTTTGTGCCAGTACCATATTGTCTTGATGACTGTGGCTTTGTAGTCGAGGCTGAAGTCAGGCAGGTTGATTCCTCCTCCCCTGTGTTCTACTCATCCTTTCCTCCCTCCCTCCCTTCAAGCCCCTGGTAACTACTAATCTTTTTTATGGTCTCTAGAGTGTTGCTTTTTCCAGAATGTTATATAGTTGGAATCATAGTCTGTAGCCTTTTCAGATGGGACTCTTTTACTTAACTATATTCATTTACGTTTTCTCCATGTCTTTCATGGTTTGATAGCTCCTTTGTTTTTAACACTGAATAATATCCCATTGTCTGGATGTACCAAAGTTTGTTTACTCACCCATCCACTGAAGGACACCTTGATTGCTCCCAGGTTTAGAAACTGAAGAGTAAGAAAACATGTGTAAATTTTTGGCTACCTGCAAGCTTTCAATTTATTTGTGTAAGTATCAAGGAAAGCAACTGCTGAGTCATATATAAGAATATATTTAATATAGGAAACTGCCAAACTATCTTCCAAACATGCTGCAACCATATTGCATTCCCACTTGCAATGAATGAGAGTTTGTATCACTCTGTCCTCAACAGCATTTGGTGTGGTCAGTGCTGTGGATTTTGGCCATGCTAACAGGTATGAAGACGCTTACTCCTTGGAAGGAAAGCTATGATCAACCTAGATAGCATATTCAAAAGCAGAGACATTACTTTGCCAACTAAGGTCCGTTCTAGTCAAGGCTATGGTTTTCCAGTAGTCATGTATGGATGTGAGAGTTGTGCTGTGAAGAAGGCTGAGCACCGAAGAATTGATGCTTTTGAACTGTGGTGTTGGAGAAGACTCTTGAGAGTCCCTTGGACTGCAAGGAGATCCAACCAGTCCATTCTGAAGGAGATCAGCCCTGGGATTTCTTTGGAAGGAATGATGCTAAAGCTGAAACTCCAGTNAAGAGTTGACTCATTGGAAAAGACTCTGATGCTGGGAGGGATTGGGGGCAGGAGGAGAAGGGGACGACAGAGGATGAGATGGCTGGATGGCATCACTGACTCGATGGCCGTGAATCTGAGTGAACTCTGGGAGTTGGTGATGGACAGGGAGGCCTGGCATGCTGCTATTCATAGGGTCGCAAAGAGTCAGAAACGACTGAGCGACTGAACTGAACTGAACTGAGTGATATCTCATAGCCATTCTCATTTGCAATTCCTTAATGACATATCTTTTCTTATGCTTATTTATATTTTATATATCTTCTTTAATGAGGTATCTGTTCAGATATTTTGCCCATTTTTTAATTAGGCATTTGTTTTCTAATACACTGGACTTCTGTGCTGTCTAGCCAATTACCACACACTTGGCAACTTATTATAACTCACAATTATTATCTCACAGATTTCCTGGCTCAGAAGTTTGGATACAGCACAATGAGGCACCCTCTGCACAGAGCCTCAAAGCTGGGAGGGGCTGTGATCTCATTTGGGGTTCTAGATCCCAAGATGAGCAGTGCCAGGCTCACTGGTGGTGGGCTGGATTCAGTTCCTTGCAATTGCAGGAGTGAGGCCCTCAGCTACTGGAAGCTTCCCAGGGCTCCTTGCCATTTGGCCTTCACGGTATAAAAATTTGCTCCTTCAAGGTCAATAGGCTAGCTTCTGCTGCCGCTTCAAGTCTCTTTTAAAGGGTTTGTCTGACAAGGTCAGGCCCACCCAGGATGATCTTCCTTTTAATTAAAGTCAACTGATGCAGGCTTTGATAGTATTTCCAAACCCTGACCTTTACTATTCCTGACCCCACTACCGAGATGCTACCAGTACTTGAGATCCTTTGGCTATCTTAGTGTACACAGTTCCTATTGTGGTTAAGCTATTACTCACCAGTAGCCTGTGCTTGTGGGTCTTCATCAGTGGGCTTCCCTCAGGCTGTCACAGAGAGCCCCCGCTACGTGCACTCACAGGGATTCTTGCTTCCTCGTCCCAGTCCTTATGACTGACAGCTGAGCGCAGGACTCCAGCTCTCTCACCCCCACATGGGATAGCTATGGGGGAAGTCTCAGGGCAGTATTGTCTCTGTGCAACTTGGCCTCATTATGCACCCTTGCTTGGTTTCCGTCCTTTCTTCTTCTTACTCCCTTAAGCTTTTCCCTGGGAAAAAATTCTAATAAACATTGTTTATTCTCACTCATGTAAATCTTATTCTTAGTTCTGCTTCTGGAAAACTGAGCCCAAACCACCACATTCAGTTCCGTTCAGTTCAGATCAGTCGCTCAGTCATGTCCAACTCTTTGTGACTCCATGAACCGCAGCACGCCAGGCCTCCCTGTCCATCACCAAACTCCCAGAGTTCACCCAAACTCAATTCCATCGAGTCGGTATGCCATCCAACCATCTCATCCTCTGTTGTCCCCTTCTCTTCCTGCCTTCAATCTTTCTCAGCATCAGGGTCTTTTCAAATGAGTCAGCTCTTCAGATCATGTGGCCAAAGTATTGGAGTTTCAGCTTCAGCATCAGTCCTTCCAATGAATATTCAGAACTGATTTCCTTTAGATGGACTGGTTGGATCACCCTGCTGTCCAAGGGACTCTCAAGAGTCTTCTACAACACCACAGTTCAAAAGCATCAATCCTTCAGCACTCAGCTTTCTTTATAGTCCAACTCTCACATACATACATGACCACTGGAAAAACCATGGCCTTGACTTGAAAGACCTTTGTTGGCAAAGTAATGTCTCTGCTTTTTAATATGCTGTCTAGGTTGGTCATGACTTTCCTTCCAAGGAGTAAGTGTCTTAATTTCATGGCTGCAATCACCATCTGCAGTGATTTTGGAGCCCAGATAAATAAAGTCAGCCACTGTGTCCACTGTTTCCCCATCTGTTTTCCATGAAATGATGGGACCGGATGCCATGATCTTAGTTTTCAGAATGTTGAGCTTTAAGCCAACTTTTTCAATCTCCTCTTTCACTTTCATCAAGAGGCTCTTTGGTTCCTCTTCACTTCCTGCCAAAAGAGTGGTGTCATCTGCATATCTGAGGTTATTGGTATTTCTCCCAGCAATCTTGATTCCAGCTTGTGCTTCCTCCAGCCCAACGTTTCTCATGATGTACTCTGCATATGTTAAATAAATAGGTTGACAATATACAGCCTTGACATACTCCTTTCCCTATTTGGAACCAGTCTGTTGTTCCATATCCAGTTCTAACTGTTGCTTCCTGACCTGCATACAGGTTTCTCAAGAGGCAGGTCAGGGTCTGGTATTCCCATCTTTTTCAGAAGTTTCCACAGTTTATTGTGATCCACACAGTCAAAGGCTTTGGCATAGTCAATAAAGCAGAAATAGATGTTTTTCTGGAACTCTCTTGCTTTTTCGATGATCTAGCAGATGTTGGCAATTTGATCTCTGGTTCCTCTTCCTTTTCTAAAACCAGCTTGAACATCAGGGAGTTCACGGTTCACGTATTGCTGAAGCCTGGTTTGGAGAATTTTAAGCATCACTTTTAGTGTGATATATTAAATATATTAAAGACATATTTAACTTTAAAATTAGTCATCTTTATACACTGTTCCCTACATACAAAAGCCTTCAAGTTATAGACTTTCAAAGATGTGAATCTGTAGTCCATCAACATCAGGAGTGAATGAAACTCCAAAGCCTGCCCTCTGTCCTGGTGATGATCCTTCAGCTCTACGTCTCCCACCTCCTCTCCCTTTTCCAGTCAGTAACTCTTCTTGCCAGTTCACTAGATGCCTCCCCTTCTATGCCTGCTGTAGACTGAACTACTGTACTTTACAAGGTACTGTACTGTTTGACTTAAAAATGTTTTATTTTTTATATTTGTTTTTTATGTATTATTTGTGTGAAAAGTATTATAAACTTATTATAGTACAGTACTATATAGCTGGTTGTATTAGTTGGGTTAACTAACCTAGGCTAAGTTTGTTGGGCTTATAAACAAACTGGACTTATGAACACACTCTATGAATGGAACTGATTCATATGTATGGGACTTGCTGTAATCTAATATATGCTGAAGTGTTAGAGACTGCTAATGAGTTATTACTTCTAAACAAGTTATTTAGGTTTACACAGTGGCATTCTGAAACCAAAGCCTCACTATGAAATAAACTGGTGGTTATTTCAGGCACCCATAGGAAGCAAGCAGAAATAGGAAAAAGAAAAAAAAAAATCACAAAGATTGGTTTCTTAAAACTGTCTTACAGGACAGAGCTGTCTTCATTCTTCTAATTATTTGGTCCTAATTCACATTAAGAGCCCTCTGACTGCTACTGGTTCAGGGCATTGCTGTTTCTATTTCATTAAAATCAATGTCAGCTGAATTCTGAAGACCCTCTTCAGCTTGGAGATGGAAGTATGAAGAGTATGGAGAAAAACAAGAGAATCCTATTTCAGTTTCTTAGTGTAGTACCTCGCCTAGAGAAGAATATCACTATAGATCAAAGATACATCTCCAAACCACCAGATTTCTCCATCTCTACTGCTACCCCCACTCCCCCAAAGCAATACAGCAGCAACTTGAAATAGGCTCCTAACTGATCTTCCTGCTTTCTCTCTGGAAATACAGTACACCATTTTCTATATATCAGTCAAGGTATGTTTCAGTCATAAATTACATCATATACTTTGCTGCTTAAAATCCCACTTTTTATTGCAATGAGAAAATCCATTTTTTTAAACAATGGTCTGCAAGGCTCCATGCCAAGTCCTCTGCCCTCCAGTGCTAACCAGCTCAAGGAGTAATACTCCAGCCACACAGACCTCATTTCAGTCCCCTCATTTGTAACCCAGAGAGAATTTCTGCCTAGTGTTCAGTCACCAGCTCTCTACCTACCAGGCTACTTCATATTCATTCTACTCTCGTTTTAAACAGAGTGTACACCACACCACCCTATTTTATCATCTCTTAGTACATTTCACTATGTGAAATTATTTCATTCAGTTAGATGCCTGTTTGCTTATTATCTGAGACCCTCCCATACACACACATGCATACACAAACACACAGACACAGGTTTATAAGAATAAAAACAGTGACCTTGATAGTCTTGTTCACTGCTACATCTCCTGCCTCTTGACAGTAACAAGGAATCTGTAAAGACTAAAAATTAAATGAATGAATGAAGGCACAAATGAAAAAATCAGTGGATGGAATTTTTCATCTCTTCTCTTCTGTTAGTGGGAATTGCACAATCTACATCCAAGTTCCTGTTATGGACTTTCTGACATTTTGACTTACAAGCAGTTTGTGTCATGATTTGATTAGGGTAAAATCATGTTCAGATATAATTTTCTTCCAATTAATTGGCTAAGATAAAATAAATTCACATTACTAAGATGCGGGATGGTTCAAGAAATAAGTGCTTTAAATACAACTAGTGAATAATAATTTGATTATGCATTTTAAAATAATTTTCAAAAATAAAATGGCATAGTAATTCTATATTTAGATATTTAATCTAAGAAAATGATTTAAATATTTGACAATACAAATTTCCACATCAAATCATTGAGCTAAGAAGTATAGAGATGTACAAAGGGACAATATGGCAATACTTGTCTGGTAAATATATTGAAAGCAAATATTTATTAAAATGAAAGATACTCCAAATAGTATTGTTATATCAAAAACAGTATTATAGTAAGTATGTAATACTTCTTTCCTTCTATGTAAGATATATGTATGGGCAGGTATGTACTCAACAAATAATCTGAAAAGATATATCAGATTCATCAGTGGTGATTCTCTCTAGATGGTAAAATTAGAGGTTATTTTTTAAATTTCCCTCATTATTGATTTACATCTATAATTCACTGCTGCTGCTGCTGCTGCTGCTAAGTCACTTTAGTTGTTTCCAACTCTGTGCGACCCCAGAGACGGCAGGCCACCAGGCTCCCCTGTCCCTAAGATTCTCCAGGCAAGAACACTGGAGTGGGTTGCCATTTCCTTCTCCAAGGTATGAAAGTGAAAATTTAAAGTGAAGTCACTCAGTTGTGTCTGATTCTTCAAGACCCCATGGACTGCAGCCTACCAGGTTCCTCCATCCATGGGATTTTACAGGAAGGGGTACTGGAGTGGGTTGCCATTGCCTTCTCTGATACTTCACTGGTTTTATTTAAAGATAAATATTTTGTATTTTTAAAAATGTAGTCACAGAACCCTAATGTCTGAAGAGTTTTGAGATCCTGTGGACTATAGCCCACAGGGCTTCTCTGTCCATTGGATTCTCCAGGCAAGAATACCGGAGTGGGTTGCCATATCTTTCTCCAGAGAATCCTAACTCTTCTCTAATATTGAACCCTTTGCATGCAGACAGAATAATGCATGCATGTATGTTCAGTTGTGTCTGACTGTTTGTGACCCCATAGGTTGCAACCCATCAGGTCCCTCTGTCCACAGAATTATTCAGGCAGGAACACTGGAGTGGGTTTCCATTTCCTTCTCCAGGGTATCTTCCCAACCCAGGGATGGAACCCATGTGTCCTTCATTAGCAGGCAGATTCTCTACCATTGAGCCACCTGGGACTACTCTGGACAAGATAATGCCTCTCCCTCAAATATGTTCATATCCTGATCTCTAGAACCTGTGACTATGTTACATTATAAGGCCAAGAGGACACTGTAGATGTGACTAAGTTAAAAACTTTCAGATGAGATTATTCTGGATTATCTTATTGGAGCCAATGTAATTGTTGTTAACAAGGGTCCTTATAAGAGGGAAGCAATATGGGTCACAATTAAAAAAAAAAAAAAAGGCAGAGTTTTGGATACAAGCTAAGGAATGTATGCAGTTCTGAGAAGCTGGAAAAGACAAGAACACTGATTCTCCCCTAGACCTGCCAGACAGAACATAGAGCCCTGACAATACATCTAGACTTCCTACCTCCAGAAATGTAGAATAATAAAGGAGTGAGGTTTTTTAAGTCACTAAGCTTGTGGTTATTTATTAGTACACAAGTAGGAAACTAATACCACCACTACCACCACCCCACCATATAAAAATTAAGACAAAGTAAGAGGATATTTGGGGCTTTCCCACTGGCTCAGTGGTTAAAAAAAAAAAATAAAAAAAATCCACCTGCAATACAGAAACAGCAAAAGATGTTGGTTTGATCCCTGGATTAGAAAGATTCTCTGGAGGAAGGCATGGCAACCCACTCCAATATTCTTGCCTGGAGAATCCAATGGACAGAGAAGCCGTGTGGGCTACAGTCCACAGGATCTCAAAACTCTTCAGACATGACTGAAGCTACTTAGCATGCACACACAAGAGGATATTTACAGAATAACAATATTCATAGTGACCTACATGGACAAGGGTATTAAAATCACATTTTTCTTAGATGAAGTGATTTTTTTTTAATTTTTGGACCAACTGAACCTATCTAATATAAAATCCTTTAATATACAAACTGTTATCACAACAGCATCCACGTAGCAGAGAGAGGATGGGGGCATGGGTGGGGGGGAATGGCTGGTGGAGGAGGGAGTTTTCAGGTTACTGCTTCCCTGGTCCGCACTGTGGCCTCTGGGAGCATGAGGTCTTAGCAGATGTTAAATCAAGGCCGCCAGAAGCAGAGGGGCCCTGATACCAATACTGAGACAGACTGAGGACAGCAGGCCACTCCAGCATGCCATCTTCTCACAGGGGCAGCCTCCAGGGAAAGCCAGATCCAGTTGAGAGGAAAGAGTTTGAGATGTTCAAATACAAATTTTTGAGCCTGTTTGTTCAGGCATTTGATAATCATACCAAAATTTACACAAAGATATTCTGGAAGTAGTATTACAGCACCCAATGACAGTAACAGAAAAATTTGTACCACTCATACATATGGACACTCCAGAACATGCTCCATCACCTCAGCAAAGTCGTCCTCTTCCAATCTTTTCCTTTAAGTTCGCTTTACTAGCTCATTTTAATCATTATTTTTAGTTTGAATAAAAATGATAAGGGGAACAAATGAGTATAATTTACTCCAGACCTACCAAGTAGAAAATGCGGTCATTACCTGCTTTTTAAAAAAACACAAAGGCGTGAGTTTGTGATTTCGTAATATTTGTCTCTACCAAGATATGTAAATTCAACAGTAAGTAAGTGGAAATATTTTTAGCCTACTTCAGAAATGGTTGTTTTGAAGCATTCTTCTCCAAAACCTATGATCATGGAAAGCTTAGAGATTTTTTTTTTTTTCTTTCTACTGCCAGCATGCAGAAACAGCATGCCAACTTGTTGAAGTAAAAGAAAGTACATATTTTTCATATTTTTTAAAAATCATTCAACTGATTACTCTGATAGCATAAAAGAAATTCTACTTTGGGGCTGAAGTCAAACATCTTACATTTAACAGTATTAATTTTTGAGTCACTAAAAAGGTTTTGTATAAAGTGCTGTTTACTAATTAGCTAGTTTTTGGTGGCTGTTATTGCTTGCTTTTATTTTATAATCTGTGCTGTCATTCTGGATTCAAAGTCGTGGCAGCTGATAGGGATGTGGTCCAAATATCTGAGTAATACAAAGCGCCTTGAATGACCAAAAGGCAGCCTTGGACTAAATTATGAAATTGAGAAATGTGTTTTGTTTTCTTCTTATGCCCCCCGCCCCCCCGCCTTGATCTGGCTACCTCCAAAGAACCTAGCAACCATAGCCCTCACACTGCTTCTGTGACTCTCCCAGGAACCACACTCTTGTGCTACAAGTTGTTTTTGTGCTTTTATCCACAGAAGAGAATGTGCCTTCTTCCTTTTCTTCTTTGGATTTTGTCATGTAATTTGTCTAAAAATATTGCTGAAACTTCTAGTTAAGAAGGTTTTGTGAGCTCATACTTTGTTATTGCCCTTCTACTTCAAACACTAAGGTACTTGAAAACAGGAAGATTCAGCACTATATAAATCAAAATAGTGTCTCTAGGGGTACACGTATGAAGATGCATAGACACTCAAGGGAGCAAGCCAGAATGAAAGTTGTGTGACTACTGAATCTGGTTCCAGATTCATGCAGAGACAGATGAGAGTTTATTTCCTTCAAGTTTCCCCATTTGAGGTAAATAGTTCAACTGTGTACATTTCATAAAAATAGCTGACATGGATTCATTTCAGTTCAGTTACTCAGTTGTGTTCGACTCTTTGTGATCCCATGAATCGCAGCACACCAGGCCTCCCTGTCCATCACCAACTCCCAGAGTTCACTCAAACTCACGTCCATCGAGTCGGTGATGCCATCCAGCCATCTCATCCTCTGTCGTCCCCTTCTCCTCCTGTCCCCAATCCCTCCCAGCATCAAAGTCTTTTCCAATGAGTCAACTTTTCACATGAGGTGGCCAAAGTACTGGAGTTTCAGCTTTAGCATCATTCCTTCCAAAGAACACCGAGGACTGATCTCCTTTAGAATGGACTGGTTGGATCTCCTTGCAGTCCAAGGGACTCTCAAGAGTCTTCTCCAACACCAAAGTTCAAAAGCATCAATTCTTCGGCACTCAGCCTTCTTCACAGTCCAACTCTTGCATCCATACACGACCACTAGAAAAATGATAGCCTTGACTAGATGGACCTTTGTTGGCAATGTCTCTGCTTTTCAATATGCTATCTAGGTTGGTCATAACTTTCCTTCCAAGGGTCTTTTAATTTCATGGCTGCAGTCACCATCTGCAGTGATTTTGGAGCCCAAAAAGATAAAGTCTGACACTATTTCCACTGTTTCCCCATCTGTTTCCCATGAAGTGATGGGACCAGATGCCATGATCTTAGTTTTCTGAATGTTGAGCTTTAAGGCAACTTTTTCACTATCCTCTTTCACTTTCATCAAGAGGCTTTTTAGTTCCTCTTCACTTTCTGCCATAAAGGTGGTGTCATCTGCATATCTGAGGTGATTGATATTTCTCCTAGCAATCTTGATTCCAGCTGTGCTTCTTCCAGTCCAGCATTTCTCATGATGTACTCTGCATATAAGTTAAATAAGCAGGGTGACAATATTCAGCCTTGACATGCTCCTTTTCCTATTTGGAACTAGTCTGTTTTCCATGTCCAGTTCTAACTGTTGCTTCCTGACCTGCATATAGGTTTCTCAAGAGGTGGGTCAGGTGGTCTGGTATTCCCATCTCTTTCAGAATTTTCCACAGTTGATTGTGATCCACACAGTCAAAGGCTTTGGCATAGTCAATAAAGCAGAAATAGATGATTTTCTGGAAGTCTTTGGCTTTTTCGATGATTCAGTGGATGTTAGCAATTTGATCTCTGGTTCTTCTGCCTTTTCTAAAACCAGCTTGAACATCTGGAAGTCCATGGTTCATGTATTGCTAAAGCCTGGCTTGGAGAATTTTGAGCATTACTTTACTAGTGTGTGAGATGAGTGCAACAGGCCTCTACCGAAAGGAAATTCTTCCATACATTTTCATTTTTACTGTTAGGTTAGTGATTTTGGTTTGTTTTTTTGTACTAAGGAATCTTACTTTATCCCATGATTATAAGGATTTTCTTTTATGCTTATCCATAAATTTTAAAGTTTTAGTTTTCATATGCAGGTCTATGATCCTATGGAAATTAATGTTTGTGTTTGGTGTGAGTTAAGGCATGAAGTTACTCTTGTTTCATGTGTTTATGCAGTTTTTGTAGTATAATTTCTTGAAAAGCTTTGTCAAAAATCAACTGAATTGCATATATGCAGCTCTATTTCTGGACTCTCCACTCAGATTTTTATGACTTGTCTATCTTTACATAAATCCCACAATGTCTTGATTAAAGTGGCTTTGTAAGGCTTAAAATCACGTAGTATAAATCCTCAAATTTTATTCCTTTCATCAAAAATGTTTAGGTTGTTCTAGATTTTGCATTTCTATATATATTTCATAATTATTCATTTTATTTAAAATATTTCTAGGATTTTTATTGCATTTTAGAATTTATAGAGCAATATGAGGAGAACTGGTAACAATATTCAGAGAAGGCAATGGCATCCCACTCCAGTACTCTTGCCTGGAAAATCCCATGGACAGAGGGCCTGGTGGGCTGCAGTCCATGGGGTCACTAAGAGTCGGACCTGACTGAGGGACTTCACTTTCCCTTTTCACTTTCATGCATTGGAGAAGGAAATGGCAACCCACTCCAGTGTTCTTGCCTGGAGAATCCCAGGGACAGGGGAGCCTGGTGGGCTGCCATCTATGGGGTTGCACTGAATCAGACATGACTGAAGCGACTTAGCAGTAGCAGATAATAATATTGAGACTTCCAATCCATAAGATGTACATATGCGTTTACTTAGGTCCTTAACTTTAACAATAGCTTTTATTTTTGTAGTGAGGAAATTTTTTATGCTATTATAAATCATTTAGTTTATTTATATTTCTTCTAACTGTTGCTATCATAAAAAATACAATTGAATTTTGTATACTGACTTTGTTTCTTACAGTCTTACTAAATTTACTTAATACTTAGTCCTAGCATTTTAGTCCTAGTACTATAGATGATTACTTAAAATATTACTGCATCTACTATCTAAAAATAAAAGCAATCCTTAATTCTGGTTTTTTGTGTTTTTTTTTTTTTTTCCTTTCCTTATTTTACTGGCTGGGTCTTTCAATCTCATGTTGAATCAAAATGATAAGAATTAACATCCTTGCCTCTGTTTTTAATTTTAGAGGGAAAATAATTATTATATCACCATTTAGTATGAAGTTATTTTAGACTCTTATTAGATGCTGTATTAGTTGATTTGGGCTGCCATTACAAAGTACCACAGAGTGGGTGGCTTAAACAGCAGATACTTATTTACTCACAGTTGTAGAGGCAGGCAGTCTAAGATCAAGTTGCAGCAGGGTTTGTTCCTGATGAAGACTTTTTCTTGGCTTAAAGCTGGTACATTATGTGTCCTCATATTGTCTTTCCTCTGTGTATACACACACACACACACACACACACACACACACACACACAGGTCTCTCTATGTTCTAATAAGGACATCAATCCTATCTGATCAGGGCCCCACCTCAAGATCTCATTTAACTTAAATTATAATCTACAAGACTATCTTGAAATATAGCCACATTTGGGACGAGGGCCTCAATATATGAATTTGGATGGAAATATAATTCAATCCAAAATGTCTTTAATACATTCAGAAACATGTCATCAGTTTCTGGTTAGCTAATTTATTTGATCATGAAAGGGTGTAGAATTTTATCAAGTAATATGTCTGCATACATTGAGATACAAATTAAGTTGGGATAGTAAATTACATTGTTTGATTTATTAATATATAAAGAACTTTGCATTTCTGTAATAAATCCCACTTGCTCATGATATATATATATATATATATATATATATTTCTGATTATTTTTGTAACTATGTGACTAAGCAACATTGGTTTGTAATTTTATTGTAATGTCCAGAAAAATCTTGTTGTAGTATAATATTAGGAATGGGTATCTTCACTGGGCTTTATAAAATAACCTTGGAAAAGTTTTC
>SJYQ01001297.1:760725-805932 GCA_006410935.1 Redunca redunca | reverse complement strand
GCAGACAATAGTACATAAATACCACAAATGCTATAACATGTTGAAAGGACAAAGATAACATGGAAAAAATATAGAGAGATTGGGATAAAGAGAACTGGGAATTGAGAATGGTGTGATTTTAATTACAACTCATTGAGAAGGTGAATTCTGAATAAAGATTTGAAGGAGGTTTGAGCTACACATCAGGAATAGCTGGTACAAAGAACTTATGACAGCAGAGAGACAAGAGTAACTGGAGCAGAATCAGCAAAGTAGAGACAAGGATGACATGAAAAGATGCCCAAATCAGCTACTACATTCTTAGGCATTGTAAAGGCTTTGAATTTTTCCTCGCAGAAAAATGTAGAACAATTTTAGGGTTTGTTCAGAGGAGTAATGACTATATTTGTAAATGATCATTCTAGATGCTTTATTGAGAATAGAGCAAGGGGTCAGAGGGTAAAGAGGCTATTTAAGAGTCTATTCAAGTAATCTATGAGAGGAATGTTGATGACCCCAAGGAGGGTGATAGCAGGAAAGAGAGAGACAGGGTTAGATATAAGATATACTTTGGATGTTGATGCCTGCGGACAGTATGCAGGATATAAGAGAAATAGAAGAATCTACACTGATTTAAAGTTCTTAGAATTGAGCAGCTATAAAGAGTTGCCCAGAATTAGATCTGGGATGAATGTATCAAGAGCAGGATAGCTTTTGGTTTTCTTTTAGGGGTTGTGGGGGGGAACTCGGGAGTAAAAGATGAGAAAGAAGTCATTGAGAGTGCAGAAATACTGTTTTTGAGAAATTTACCAGATATTCAAGTGAAAATATCAAATAGACTGTTGATAAACATGTAATGAGGTTCAATAGAGAAGCCTGGATTGGATGTATACATATGAGAGTCATCCACATATAATTGGTATTTCAAGAAATGAGGTAGAAAAACTCACCATATGAATGAGAAGAAAAAAGACCAAGGCCTAAGCCCTGTTACAGTATGAGGCAGGAGAGTAATAATCAAAAGATATTTTAAAGAGTGACCATTGAGTTAGTAGAGAAAACAAGAGCATACAATTATGGTAAATGCTCTTAAGAGATACAAATATTGAAAACAGAGAAATAACTACCAGAAACAATAACATAAAGGTCATCAGTGACCTTAAAGGCAGTTTCACCATACCAGATGGTCAACACCGAAATCAGATTGATTATATTCTTTGCAACCAAAGATGGAGGAGCTCTATACAGTCAGCAAAAACAAGACCAGGAGCTGACTGTGGCTTAGATCGGGAACTTCTTATTGACAAATTCGGACTTACATTGAAGAAAGTAGGGAAAACACTAGATCATTCAGGTATGACCTAACTCAAATCCCTTATGACTATACAGTGGAATTGAGAAATAGATTTAAGGGACTAGATCTGATAGATAGAGTGCCTGATGAACTATGGACAGAGGTTTGTGACATTGTACAGGAGATAGGAATCAAGACCATCGCCAAGAAAAAGAAATGCAAAAAAGCAAAATGGCTGACTGAGCAGGCCTTACAAATAGCGGTGAAAAGAAAAGAAGTGAAAAGCAAAGCAGAAAAGGAAAGATATACCATTTGAATGCAGAGTTCCAAAGAATAGCAGAGAGAGATAAGAAAGCCTTCCTCAGTGATCAGTGCAAAGAAATAGAGGAAAACAATATAATAGGAAAGACTAGAGATCTCTTCAAGAAAGTTAGAGATGTCAAGGGAATATTTCATGCAAAGATGGGCTCAATAAAGGAAAGAAATTGTATGGACCTAACAGAAGCAGAAGATGTTAAGAAGAGATGGCAAGAATACACAGAACAACTGTACAAAAAAGATCTTCACGAACCAGATATTCAGGATGATGTGATCACTGACACCATCTAGAGATGTCTGTGAGTGTCTGTCTAGAGCCAGACATCCTGGAATGTGAAGTCAAGTGGGCCTTAGGAGGTATCACTACAAACAAAGCTAGTGGAGGTGATGGAATTCCAGTTGAGCTCTTTCAAATCCTGAAGATAATGCTGTGAAAGTGCTGCATTCAATATCTCAGTAAATTTGGAAAACTCAGCAGTGGCTACAGGACTGGAAAAGGTCTGTTTTCATTCCAATCCCAAAGAAAGACAATGCAAAAGAATGCTCAAACTATGGCACAATTGCACTCATCTCACATACAAGTAAAGTAATGCTCAAAATTCTCCAAGCCAGGCATTAGCAATACGTGAACCATGAACTTCCAGATGTTCAAGCTGGTTTTAGAAAAGGCAGAGGAACCAGAGATCAAATTGCCAACATCTGCTGGATCATGGAAAAAGCAAGAGAGTTCCAGAAAAGCATCTATTTCTGCTTTATTTACTATGCCAAAGCCTTGACTGTGTAGATCACAATAAACTGTGGAAAATTCTGAAAGAGATGGGAATACCAGACCACCTGACCTGCCTCTTGAGAAACCTGTATGCAGGGCAGGAAGCAGCAGTTAGAACTGGACATGGAACAACAGACTGGTTCCAAATAGGAAAAGGAGTACATCAATGCTGTATACTGTCACCCTACTTATTTAACTTCTATGCAGAATACATCATGAGAAATGCTGGGCTGGAAGAAGCACAAGCTGGAATCAAGATTGCCAGGAGAAATATCAATAAACTCAGGTATGCAGATGACAGCACTCATATGACAGTAAATGGAGAACAACCAAAAGGTCTCTTGATGAAAGTGAAAGAAAAGAGTGAAAAAGTTGGCTTAAAGCTCAACATTCAGAAAAACAAAGATCATGGCATCCGGTTCCATCACTTCATGGCAAATAGATGGGGAAACAGTGGGAACAGTGGCTTACTTTACTTTGGGGGCTCCAAAATCACTGCAGATTGTGACTGAAGCCAAAAAATTAAGACACTTACTCCTTGGAAGGAAAGTTATGACCAAGTTAGACAGTTTATTAAAAAGCAGAGACGTTACTTTGCCAACAAAGGTCCATCTAGTCAAGGCTCTGGTTTTTCCAGTGGTCATGTATGGATGTGAGAGTTGGACTATAAAGAAAGCTGAGGACAGAAGAATTGATGCTTTTAAACTGGTGTTGGAGAAGACTTGATTTTCCCTTGGAGTGCAAGGAGATCCAACCAGTCCATCCTAAAGGAGATCAGTCCTGGGTGTTCATTGGAAGGACTGAGGCTGAAGCTGAAACTCCAATACTTTGACTACCTGATGCAAACAGTTGACTCATTTGAAAAGATCCTGATGCTGGGAAAGATTGGGGGCAGGAGAAGGGGACGGCAGAGGATGAGATGGTTGGATGGCATCACTGACTCGATGGACATGGGTTTGGGTGAGCTCTGGAATTTTGGTGATGGACAGGGAGGCCCTGTGTACTGTGGTTTTTGGGGTCACAAAGAGTCGGACATGACTGACTGACTGAACTAAACCAAACTGAACATCATCTCAGGAGAGAGAAGACATCTGACTGAAGTGGTTTTAGAGAGGATGAGAACAGTGAGTATAAACTAATACATATTTTGAGAGTTCAGTTTTCAAGTTTTGGCATGAAAGGATACTGGAAATTATGAAAGAGTAAGAGCTGGGTTTGTAAGCTAGCCAAAGTATAAGAGGATAAGGAAGGATTTCTCAAAGATAAAGAGGCCTCTTTCTTTTGCCTAGGTAATATCATAAGTGGATAAGTGGAGAAGTTAGATGAGAAATGAATCAAAGATCGTTGCAGAGTAAAAGAACCAAATTGGTTCAGACCCACTGTCCTCCAAAGTGGAGGACAGTGAATCTTACGGACTGATAGAGTAAGCAGTAGTATATGTGGTGGGTGTGATTTGAATTGCATCCTAAAAAAAAAAAAAAAGTTCAAGTACTAACCCCCTCTTGTTGTCTGTGAATGTGAACTTATTTGGAAATAGGTTCACTGCAGATGTAATCAAGTTAACATAAACTCATATTGGATTAGAGTGACTCTAAATCCAATAACTGGGATCCTTACAAAAAAAAAAAAAAAGTCATGTAAAGATGTTTTATGTTCAGACAGAGAAGAGAAGGCTATGTGATGACAGGTAGAAAATAAAGTTCCACAGTTGCAAGCCAGAGAATGCCAATGATTGCCAGCAACCATCAGAAGCTAGGACAGCACAAGGAAGTTTGCTCCCTTAGAAAATGGACTTGTGAGTCCCTTGATTTTGGAATTCTGGCTTTCAAACTGAGAGAATAATTTTTTTTTTAAGTTAGTCAGTTTGTGGTACGTTGTTACAACAGCCCTGGGAATTTTATACGGTGGAATTATCCAAAGAAGACTCTCTTTTTTTGTTTGTCTTAATAACTTCTGCTTCACAGGATTTCTAATGTTTAATAATCCAGAAGATGTGTTCAATCAATAAGAGGACTGACAGATAATTAGCATTTTCAAATAAATTCAAGATTATTAATTACATTTACCTTAGTAGAGCTGCATTTCACGTTATTTCTTCTTAGTAGGATCTGATGGAACAAACACCAAAAGGAACCTGAAATGGTAGTGAAAACAACTCTGAAGTCACTAAAGATAAATCAGTATGATTCATAATAACCCCATGCAAGTTCGATGCATGAAGCAGGACACTCAAAGCCAGTGCTCTTGGACAACCCAGAGGGATGGGGTGGGGAGGGATGTGGGAAAGGGTTCAGAATGAGGGGAGGCACATGTGCGCCTGAGGCTGATTCATGTTGATATGTGGCAAGGGCCACCACAGTGTTGTGAAATGATTGTCTTCCAATTAAAATAATTAATTAAAAGAAAAAAAAATAACTCAGGCTTATCCTTCAACTACTTTAATTGCTCTCTCATAAGTTAGATGTATAATTTATGCCAGCTCTACTAGACAATACTAGACCAAAGTGTGCCACTGGTTGTACCAACTGTGTCCTACAATACTCTCTGCAGTCTCTCAGAGGAGCTAGGGTATAGGGACTGAAATTTACCTCATCCTTTGCTCACCAGTCTATACCCCTAGGTCATTGGGAATTCCTGGGTTTAATTCTGTAGTAATGTGTCATGCCTGCAATTGCTAATACAGAGATAAGAACAAGGTTCTAGAACTCTTCTTAGGAGGTACCAAGAGAGATAGTCTAGGTTCCCAGAGGAATTACTCCTTAAATCAAAGCTCAAAACTGAGTAAGACTTAGTCACGGGAAGAAATGGAATAAAAGGAATATCACTTACAGCAAAAGTCCTATGCAAAGTCCAAGTAGGCAGAAAGGGTATGCTTGTTCATAAGGCTGCAAAATATGCGGTTTAACAAGACCATAGAGTAAGTACAGAGGGCAGAGGATAAAACAGGTATAAGCAAAGACCAAATCATGAAAGCTCTTGAATGCATGTTAGAGAAAAAAAAATAGAGCCAAGCACACAATTCAGTTCAATTCAGTTCAGTTCAGTCGCTAAGTTCTGTCTGACTCTTTGCGACCCCATGAGTTGCAGCATGCCAGGCCTCCCTGTCCATCACCAACTCTCGGAGTTCACTCAGACTCACGTCCATCAAGTCAGTGATACCATCCAGCCATCACATCCTCTGTCGTCCCCTTCTTCTCCTGCCCCCAATCCCTCTCAGCATCAGTGTTTTCAACTCTTCACATGAGGTGGCCAAATTAATGGAGTTTCAGCTTTAGCAACTTTCCTTCCAAAGAAATCCCAGGGTTGATCTCCTTCAGGATGGACTGGTTGGATCTCCTTGCAGTCCAAGGGACTCTCAAGAGTCTTCTCCAACACCACAGTTCAAAAGCATCAATTCTTTGGCACTCAGCTTTCTTCATAGTCCGACTCTCACATCCATACATGACCACTAGAAAAACCATAGCCTTGACTAGATGAACTTTAGTCGGCAAAGTAATGTCTCTGCTTTTGAATATACTATCTAGGTTGGTCATAACTTTTCTTCCAAGGAACAAGTGTCTTTTAATTTCATGGATGCAGTCACCATTTGCAGTGATTTTGGAGCACAAAAAAATGAAGTCTGACACTGTTTCCACTGTCTCCTCATCTATTTCCCATGAAGTGATGGGACCAGATGCCATGATCTTCGTTTTCTGAATGTTGACCTTTAAGCCAACTTTTTTCACTCTCAACTTTCACTTTCATCAAGAGGCTTTTTAGTTCCTCTTCACTTTCTGCCATAAGGGTGGTGTCATCTGCATATCTGAGGTTATTGATATTTCTCCCGGAAATCTTGATTCTAGCTTGTGTTTCTTCCAGTCCAGCGTTTCTCATGATGTACTCTGCATATAAGTAAAATAAGCAGGGTGACAATATACAGCCTTGACATACTCCTTTTCCTACTTGGAACCAGTCTGTTGTTCCATGTCCAGTTCTAACTGTTGCTTCCTGCCCTGCATACAGATTTCTCAAGAGGCAGGTCAGGTGGTCTGGTATTCCCATCTCTTTCAGAATTTTCCACAGTTGATTGTGATCCACACAGTCAAAAGCTTTGGCATAGTCAATAAAACAGAAATAGATGTTTTTCTGGACTCTCTTGCTTTTTTTTCCATGATCCAGCGGATGTTGGCAATTTGATCTCTGGTTCCTCTGCCTTTTCTAAAACCAGCTTGAACATCAGGAAGTTCACAGTTCACATATTGCTGAAGCCTGGCTTGGAGAATTTTGAGCATTACTTTACTAGCATGTGAGATGAGTGCAATTGTGCGGTAGTTTGAGCTTCCCTTGTGGCTCAGTTGGTAAAGAGTCTGCCTGAAGTGCAGGAGATCTGGGTTTGATCCTTGGGTTGGGAAGATCCCCTGGAGAAGGGAAAGGCTACCCACTCCAGTATTCTGGCCTGGAGAATTCCATGGACTCTACACTCCATAGGTTTGTAAAGCACACAATTACAAGCAAGCAAATTAATCAGATTAAATACTAGAATGATTACTAATATATACTGGAAAAAATAGAATGGAAGGCAAGGCTGGAATCTGTTGAAGTGAATATAAAGTCCAGGATTAAATATGAGGCCTGAAGCATGAATTTAGAAGGAAAGAAGTAGATAAATGCAAGAAATAACAATGAGTACATATGACTGATTGCATCTAGAGGCATAAAATAAAGAAATCAAGAAAAACTCTCAGAATTTGGGAAGACAAGATAGAGAAAAAGGGAGGAAAATGAGGTGAAGTATAAGGAGTAGTTAGGTTTCGTTTTGGATGTTGGATTTGATGTCCTTAAGGTGCATTTTTGGTAGAAATATTTAACAATACATTGTATTAATTGTAATTTTGTTACATTGTACTAATATATAAAAGCTCAAGAGTGAGATTGAGCATGAAAATTTGTGTCATCATCTGCACATACCTATTAGCCGAAGAAAAGCAGTGAGAGAAAAGCTGAGATCTGCAGAGAAAATACATAGGAAAATAATAGAATAGGGCTTATAACAGCACCTCCAAGAACAACTAAATTTTATGGCACAGATGGAAAAGAGGAGACCGTGAAAGGAGTTTAGGTGTAGGCCAAAAATGTGTGCTGGTGTGTGGAAACTCATGGAGTGTCCCAAATAGAATGAGGTCACCAGTTTCAAATATTCAGAGGATTATGGTAGATGAAGACTGAAAATTATGATTTGGCCACAAAGAGAGTAGTGTTTAGTGCAATTACTGGTCTAAAAAGTGACTGAATCTCTGAGCTGGTTCACATTTTAATGTTAAAATGTTTTACTTAAGGACATAAGTTCACTTATAATATTAGTAAGTACTAATTAACAGTAGTTGGTTGATCAATTAATCTTTCATTATCATAACCAATTAGGATTCTGTACATAAAATCTGTACATTGGATATAAATCCAGAAACCCTGTGAACAATTGAAAGGAGCATTTTTACAATGCTGTAAATTGTCTTTTAATTAATTTTCTATATATAACTGAATACCCACCCTTAGATTATATCCAGGGACCTGATTCTAAATAATTCACATTAATTTATTTAGTAAATATACCAGAAAACTGAGTATGGCTTAACATTCTGAATAAATAATAATTCTATACCTAGGAGAATTTTTTGGCAGCATACAGAGTTGAGATTCATCCTAGAAAAAAACTCTTTCTCATGGATGACTGCCCACTGAAAAATCATGAAATGAATGAATGAATATGTTGGTGAATGAAGAAAAGTACATATGTGTAATGGAAAACAGATTGTGCTAGGCTAATGGGATTAACCCAGATTATCCCAAAAGGAAATTTTAGACCATGATTCATGAAGAAACAAACTTTCATAAAACACAGAAAAATTATACCATGCAGTTATCTTCTATAGGTGATGTTTGTTTGATTTGCTTTTCCTCTGGTTTCAGCACATTTCTTTGCTAACAAATTTTCACTAACAAATATCTCTTACTGTCATAGTTCTGAAATTTGCTCTATAACTGTACCCATGAATCAGTACCATTTTCTTCCATCTCTTACCAGTCCAAGGGAATCTGTCCCTTGTTCTTGTCTAGCAGGCCAGATACTCGGAACTACTTAGAACTATGGGGAAAATATCCCAGCTTCCCTCAGAATATACATGTTCTTAATAGGCAACTAATAGAACATTTGCAGATGTTTTCAGTTTCCCCTTACACGTTAATCATGGAGATTGATTGTATTTTTAAATTTGTGCCAACCAGAAGTATTTTACTTTTTAAAATACTAATCATAGGCGAGTTCTTTATAATTTGATTTCACCACAGTGTTCCATTGATTCAAAACAAGGCTAAAGAGGAAAACAGTTGTCCATCAGCTTTTTTTTGTTTAATTTTTATTTTAATTTTAGTTTACTTTACAATACTGTATTGGTTTTGCCAAACATTGACATGAATTCACCACGAGTGTACATGCGTTCCCAAACATGAACCCCTCCCACCACCCACCCCATAACATCTCTCTGGATCCTCTCCATGCACCAGCCCCAAGCATCCTGCATCCTGCATCAGACATAGACTGGCAATTCATTTCTTACATGACAGTATACATGTTTCAATGCCATTCTCCCATCTCATCCCACCCTCTCCCTCTCTCTCTCCCCCAGAGTCCAAAAGTTCACTCTATAGATCTGAGTCTCTTTTGTTGTCTCACATACAGGGTCATCATCCCCATCTTTCTAAATTCCATATATATGCGTTAGTATACTGTATTGGAGTTTTTCTTTCTGGCTTACTTCACTCTGTATAATCGGCTCCAGTTCCATCCATCTCCTTAGAACTGATTCAAGTGTATTCTTTTTAATGGCTGAGTAATACTCCACTGTGTATATGTACCCCAGCTTTCTTATCCATTCATCTGCTGATGGACATCTAGGTTGTTTCCATGATCTGGCTATTATAAACAGTGCTGCGATGAACATTGGGGTACATGTGTCTCTTTCTATTCTGGTTTCCTCAGTGTGTATGCCCAGCAGTGGGATTGCTGGGTCATAAGGCACTTCTATTTGCAATTTTTTAAGGAATCTCCACACTGTTCTCCATAGTGGCTGTACTAGTTTGCATTCCCACCAACAATGTAAAAGGGTTCCCTTTTCTCCACACCCTCTCCAGCATTTATTGGTTGTGGACTTTTGGATCACAGCCATTCTGACTGGCGTGAAATGGTACCTCATTGTGGTTTTGATTTGCATTTCTCTGATAATGAGTGATGTTGAGCATCTTTTCATGTGTTTGTTAGCCATCCGTATGTCTTCTTTGGAGAAATGTCTATTTAGGTCTTTGGCCCATTTTTTGATTGGGTCATTTATTTTTCTGGAATTGAGCTGCATAAGTTGCTTGTATATTTTTGAGATTAGTTGTTTGTCAGTTGCTTCATTTGCTATTATTTTCTCCCATTCAGAAGGCTGTCTTTTCACTTTGCTTATATTTTCCTTTGTTGTGCAGAAGCTTTTAATTTTGATTAGATCCCATTTGTTTATTTTTGCTTTAATTTCCAGAATTCTGGGGGGTGGATCATAGAGGATCCTGCTGTGATTTATGTCAGAGAGTGTTTTGCCTATGTTCTCCTCTAGGAGTTTTATAGTTTCTGGTCTTACATTTAGATCTTTAATCCATTTTGAGTTTATTTTTGTGTGTGGTGTTAGAAAGTGATCTAGTTTCATTCTTTTACAAGTTGTTGACCAATTTTCCCAGCACCACTTGTTAAAGAGATTGTCTTTACTCCATTGTATATTTTTGCCTCCTTTATCAAAGATAAGGTGTCCATAGGTGTGTGGGTTTATCTCTGGGCTTTCTATTTTGTTCCATTGATCTATATTTCTGTCTTTGTGCCAGTACCATACTGTCTTGATGACTGTGGCTTTGTAGTAGAGCTTGAAGTCAGGCAAGTTGATTCCTCCAGCTCCATTCTTCTTTCTCAAGATTGCTTTGGCTATTCGAGGTTTTTTGTATTTCCATATAAATCTTGAAATTATTTGTTCTAGTTCTGTGAAAAATACCGCTGGTAGTTTGATAGGGATTGCATTGAATTTGTAGATTGCTTTGGGTAGTATACTCATTTTCACAATATTAATTCTTCCGATCCATGAACATGGTATATTTCTCCATCTATTAGTGTCCTCTTTGATTTCTTTCATCAGTGTTTTATAGTTTTCTATATATAGGTCTTTAGTTTCTTTAGGTAGATATATTCCTAGGTATTTTATTCTTTTCGTTGCAATGGTGAATGGAATTGTTTCCTTAATTTCTTTTTCTACTTTCTCATTATTAGTGTAAAGGAATGCAAGGGATTTCTGTGTGTTGATTTTATATCCTGCAACTTGACTATATTCGTTGATTAGCTCTAGTAATTTTCTGGTGGAGTCTTTAGGGTTCTCTATGTAGAGGATCATGTCATCTGCAAACAGTGAGAGTTTTACTTCTTCTTTTCCAATGTGGATTCCTTTTATTTCTTTTTCTGCTCTGATTGCTGTGGCCAGAACTTCCAGAACTATGTTGAATAGTAGCGGTGAGAGTGGGCACCCTTGTCTTGTTCCTGACTTTAGGGGAAATGCTTTCAATTTTTCACCATTGAGGATAATGTTTGCTGTGGGTTTGTCATATATAGCTTTTATTATGTTGAGGTATGTTCCTTCTATTCCTGCTTTCTGGAGAGTTTTTATCATAAATGGATGTTGAATTTTGTCAAAGGCCTTCTCTGCATCTATTGAGATAATCATATGGCTTTTATTTTTCAATTTGTTAATGTGGTGAATCACATTGATTGATTTGCGGATATTGAAGAATCCTTGCATCCCTGGGATAAAGCCCACTTGATCATGGTGTATGATCTTTTTAATGTGCTGTTGGATTCTGATTGCTAGAATTTTGTTGAGGATTTTTGCATCTATGTTCATCAGTGATATTGGCCTGTAGTTTTCTTTTTTTGTAGCATCTTTGTCAGGTTTTGGTATTAGGGTGATGGTGGCCTCATAGAACGAGTTTGGAAGTTTACCTTCTTCTGCAATTTTCTGGAAGAGTTTGAGTAGGATAGGTGTTAGCTCTTCTCTAAATTTTTGGTAGAATTCAGCTGTGAATCCGTCTGGACCTGGGCTTTTGTTTGCTGGAAGATTTCTGATTACAGTTTCAATTTCCGTGCTTGTGATGGGTCTGTTAAGGTTTTCTATTTCTTCCTGGTTTAGTTTTGGAAAGTTGTATTTTTCTAAAAATTTGTCCATTTCTTCCACGTTGTCCATTTTATTGGCATATAATTGCTGATAGTAGTCTCTTATGATCCTTTGTATTTCTGAGTTGTCTGTTGTGATCTCTCCATTTTCATTTCTAATTTTATTGATTTGATTTTTCTCTCTTTGTTTCTTAATAAGTCTGGCTAATGGTTTGTCAATTTTATTTATCCTTTCAAAGAACCAGCTTTTAGTTTTGTTGATTTTTGCTATGGTCTCTTTTGTTTCTTTAGCATTTATTTCTGCCCTAATTTTTATGATTTCTTTCCTTCTACTTACTCTGGGGTTCTCCATTTCTTCCTTTTCTAGTTGCTTTAGGTGTAGAGTTAGGTTATTTATTTGACTTTTTTCTTGTTTCTTGAGGTGTGCCTGTATTGCTATGAACTTTCCTCTTAGCACTGCTTTGATAGTGTCCCACAGGTTTTGGGTTGTTGTGTTTTCATTTTCATTCATTTCTATGCATAATTTGATTTCTTTTTTGATTTGTTCTGTGATTTGTTGGTTATTCAGAAGTGTGTTGTTCAGCCTCCATATGTTGGAATTTTTAATAGTTTTTCTCCTGTAATTGAGATCTAATCTTAATGCATTATGGTCAGAAAAGATGCTTGGAATGATTTCGATTTTTTTGAATTTATCAAGGTTGGATTTATGGCCCAGGATGTGATCTATCCTGGAGAAGGTTCCGTGAGCACTTGAGAAGAAGGTGAAATTCATTGTTTTGGGGTGAAATGTCCTATAGACATCAATTAGGTCTAACTGGTCTATTGTATCATTTAAAGTTTGCGTTTCTTTGTTAATTTTCTGTTTAGTTGATCTGTCCATAGGTGTGAGTGGGGTATTGAAGTCTCCCACTATTATTGTGTTATTGTTGATTTCTGCTTTCATACTTGTTAGCATTTGTCTTACATATTGCGGTGCTCCTATGTTGGGTGCATATATATTTATAATTGTTATATCTTCTTCTTGGATTGATCCTTTGATCATTATGTAGTGGCCTTCTTTGTCTCTTTTCACAGCCTTTGTTTTAAAGTCTATTTTATCAGATATGAGTATTGCCACTCCTGCTTTCTTTTGGTCTCTATTTGCATGGAATATCTTTTTCCAGCCCTTTACTTTCAGTCTGTATGTGTCCCTTGTTTTGAGGTGGGTCTCTTGCAAACAGCATATAGAGGGGTCTTGTTTTTGTATCCATTCAACCAATCTTTGCCTTTTAGTTGGGGCATTCAACCCATTTACATTTAAGGTAATTATTGATAAGTATGATCCCGTTACCATTTACTTTATTGTTTTGGGTTCGGGTTTATACATCCGTTTTGTGTTTCCTGTCTAGAGAATATCTTTTAGCATTTGTTGGAGAGTTGGTTTGGTAGTGCTGAATTCTCTCAACTTTTGCTTGTCTGTAAAGCTTTTGATTTCTCCTTCGTATTTGAATGAGATCCTTGCTGGGTACAGTAATCTGGGCTGTAGATTATTTTCTTTCATCACTTTAAGTATGTCTTGCCATTCCCTCCTGGCCTGAAGAGTTTCTATTGAAAGGTCAGCTGTTATCCTTATGGGAATCCCCTTGTGAGTTATTTGTTGTTTTTCCCTTGCTGCTTTTAGTATTTGTTCTTTGTGTTTGGTCTTTGTTAATTTGATTAGTATGTGTCTTGGGGTGTTTCGCCTTGGGTTTATCCTATTTGGAACCCTCTGGGTTTCTTGGACTTGGGTGATTATTTCCTTCCCCATTTTAGGGAAGTTTTCAACTATTATTTCCTCAAAGATTTTCTCATGGTCTTTCTTTTTGTCCTCTTCTTCTGGGACTCCTATAATTCGAATGTTGGAGCGTTTCATATTGTCCTGTAGGTCTCTGAGATTGTCCTCATTTCTTTTAATTCGTTTTTCTTTTTTCCTTTCTGATTCATTTATTTGTACCATTCTATCTTCTATTTCACTGATCCTATCTTCTGCCTCTGTTAATCTACTATTTGTTGTTTCCAGAGTGTTTCTGATCTCATTTATTGCATTATTCATTATATATTGACTCTTTTTTATTTCTTCTAGGTCCTTATTAAACCTTTCTTGCATCTTCTCAATCCTTGTCTCCAGGCTACTTATCTGTGCTTCCATTTTGATTTCCAGATTTTGGATCATTTTCACTATCAATATTCGGAATTCTTTCTCAGGTAGATTCCCTATCTCTTCCTCTTTTGTTTGGTTTGATGGGCTCTTCTCCTGTTCCTTTACCTGCTGAGTATTCCTCTGTCTCTTCATCTTGGTTATATTGCTGTGTTTGGGGTGGCCTTTCTGTATTCTGGGAATTTGTGGAGTTCTCTTTATTATGGAGCTCCTCAGTGTGGGTAGGGTTGTATCAATGGCTTGTCAAGATTTCCTGGTTAGGGAGGCTTGTGTTGGGGTTCTGGTGAGTGGAGCTGGGTTTCTTCTCTCTGGAGTGCACTGGAGAGACCCGTAATGGGTTATGAGATGTCAATGGTTTTGGAGTAATTTTGAGCTGCCTGTTTATAGAAGCTCAGGGGTGTGTTCCTGTGTTGCTGGAGAATTTGTGTGGCATGTCTTGCTCTGAAGCTTGTTTTCCCTTGGGCAGGGCTTGGTTTTAGAGTAGGTATGGAGGTGTTTGATGAGCTCCCATTGGTTAATGTTCCCTGGATTCAGGAGTTCTCTGATGTTCTCAGGCTTTGGACTTAAGCCTCCTGCTTCTGGTTTTCAGTTTTATTTTTACAGTAGCCTCTAGACTTCTCTGTCTACACTGCACTGATGAAAAAACATCTAGGTTAAAGATGAAAAGATTCTCCACATTGAGGGACACCCAGAGAGGTTCACTGAGTTACATAGAGAAGAGAAGAGGGAGGGGGTTGTTAGAGGAGACTGGAATGAGATGAGGTGTGATCGAAAGAGGAGAGAGCAAGCTAGCCAGTATCACTTCCTTATGTGCGCTCCACCATCTGGCCTGCTCATAGATGTTCACGGAGTTATACAGGGAAGAGGAGAGGGAGGAAGTAGACAGGGGTGGCCAGGAGGATAAAAAAGGGAAATGTAAAGGAGAGACAGATCCAGCCCGTAGTCAGTTCCCTAAGTGTTCTCCACCATCTGTAACACACAGAGATTCACAGAGTTGGGTAGAGAAGAGAAGGGGGAGGGAGGAGACAGAGGCCACCTGGTGGAGAAAAGGAGAGTCCAAAGGAGGAGAGAGTGGTCAAGCCAGTAATCTCGCTCTCAAGTAAAACTGGATAATGAGGTTTGGGTTTTTAAATGTACAAAATTGACAACAAAAACTAAAAAGCAAGAATTAAAAATCTAGGGTAGAGGTCGAATTTTCAAAAATATAATATTAATGAAATGAAGAAGGAAAAATATTTAAAAAAGAAAACAAACAAACAAACAAAAAAGACACAAAGCCACAAGAATTATTAAAAAACCCGTCAGCAACCTCACAAAGACTATATACGGTGTTTGCTTTAAAAAATTGGTTTTTTTGTTTTTTTTTTAAGAGAAATAGTTTCAGAAATAAAAATTAAAAGGGAAATAGAGGGCTTATCAGTTTTAAAAATTTAGACAAAAAAAGAGAAAAAAGAGGGGAAAGAAAAAACAGGGCGGGTAATGGTTGTAAAAATAGTAAAATTATATCTGGCCCTTTCTCTGGAGTTGTGGGCCCTGTGGGGTCACTTTCAAGGTGGTGCCCTCTGTTTAACTTCTGTTTGCTGGTTTCTTCCGTGTCAGATTTCCGTCCTGGCACTTGGGGGGGGTGGGGTCGGTGGTGGAGCCTTTTTTTTTTTTTTTTGGCTCACTGTTCAACCTCGCTGTGGGGAGGGAGGGATGCTGCACACAGATAACACTGTCGTGTGTACGTGGTGCCTCAGCCCCACTGGGTCTGCCCCTGCTCATGGCGGGCGCACAAGCCGCACCACTCGGGCTCTACGCTGCTCCGCCGGGAACCGTCTGAGGCCGGCCCTAGGCTGTGTTCCCCTCCCCAGTCTAAGCTGCTTGGGTTCAGCGCTCAGCTATCCCCCAGTGGCACAGATTGGGTTCAGATTGCGTTTCGTGCCCTTCCCAAGTCCAAGTGTCCCAGGTGTTTGGCGAAAGCAGTCTCCACAACCCGTCAGGTTTCTCGCCCCTGCTGCTCAGTCTTCTGGGTGTACCGCTGACCAGCACCCCCAGAAGTTTTAGCAAAGACGCCTGCTTGCCATTTGGGAGGGAACGTCTCTCCAGGGCTGCGATTGTCCCTTTCCAGCCCTTACGGCTCTGGCTGCCTGTCCCTGGCGGGGATGGTCTGCAGCCAGCTACTTCTGTTCTGTCCTTTGTTCTGTGTGTGGTCCTGGTGGTGTCTTATGTTCGAGCTTTTCACATGGTTAGCTATCCCCCAGTCTGGTTTACTAGCCCAAGTTAGTTCATTCTGGTTACTTGCCGGGCGTTCCTGCCCGATTCTTACAAAGCTGTGCAGCCTGCGCCTCCCACGCGTCCCTGCCCTGCCCCCACTTGCTAGTGGCAGATGCAGGTGTCTGTGCTGCTTTTCCGCTGGGGAAGGTACTGTTGGGCTTGTAATCTGTCGGTTTTAATTATTCATTTATGTATCCTTCCTGTTATGATGCCCTCTGTGCTTCCAGGGCTCGCCACAGACTTGGCAGGGAGAGTGTTTCCTGGTGTTTGGAAACCTCTCTTCTTAAAGTTCCTTTCCCGGGTCAGACTTCCGTACCAGGATGGAGCTCCCTCCCCACCTCCTTTGTCTCTTTTTTCGTCCTTTATATTTTTTCCCTACCTGTTTTTGAAGGCAATGATCTGCTTTTCTGGGTGCTTGATGTCCTCTGCCAGCATTCAGAAGTTGTTTTGTGGAGTTTGCTCGGCGTTGAAATGTTTTTTTGAGGAATTTTTGAGGGAGAAAATGATCTCCCCGTCCTATTCCTCTGCCAACTTCTCCCTTCCCCCTGTCCATCAGCTTTTAAAGAACTATACTTCCAATGTAATCATACTGCTACTCTAGGCAATTGTTTGTACTGCTGCAAAAGTTGACATATACACACACAGACATATGCATACACACACTGTCCTCAAATAAATAAGACACTATAAAATATGAACTCATTGGTGACATAGGTCCTACTTCACTTGAAAAGTAAAAGTCACCATATAATCATGGGACACATATAGAATATTCAGATTCAGGGGATATATTCTGCTAATTCCACTAACATACTTTGGTTCAGACCTTTAAGGAAAAAAAAAAATAAGGTAGGGGGAGATAAGGAAAACTTATCTTTGTCTGTCTCTGTCTCTCTCAATCCATTTTTTTGGTGACTACTCTATCAAAGGACATAAAAATCCTCAGGGATGATATTCTTTCCTCCTAAATAGCCCTTCACAGTAGTGCTTTATGTTAACTTTTCCAGGGCTTTTAACTTTCAAACATAACATTCTGAAGAGGCTCTCTTGACAGCACAGCTACAAAAGTAGTCTTCTACATTTAACAATTCTTTACATAAGTGCATTTTTCTTGTTGAGATACCTAGCACAGAATTTAAACACTACATATATATATATATACATATATATATATTTAAACACACACACACACACACACACATATATGTGTGTGTGTGTGTGTGTGTGTTTTCCAGTTCAGTCACTCAGTCATGTCCAACTCTTTGCGACCCCATGACTCTCAGCACGTCAGAACTCCCTGTCCATCACCAACTCCCAGAGTTTATTCAAACTCATGTCCATCGAGTCGGTGATGCCATCCAGCCATCTCATCCTCTGTCATAACCTTCTCCTCCTGCTTCCAATCCCTCCCAGCATCAGAGTCTTTTCCAATGAGTCAACTTTTCGCATTAGGTGGCCAAATTGGAGTGTCAGCTTCAACATCATTCCTTCCAATGAACACCCAGGACTGATCTCCTTTAGGATGGACTGGTTGGATCACCTTGCAGTCCAAGGGACTCTCAAGAGTCTTCTCCAACACCACAGTTCAAAAGCATCAATTCTTCCGTGCTCAGCTTTCTTCACAGTCCACCTCTCACATCCATACATGACCACTGGAAAAACCAGAGCCTTGACTAGATAGAACTTTGTTGGCAAAGTAATGTCTCTGCTTTTTAATATGCTATCTAAGTTGGTCATGACTTTTCTTCCAAGGAGTATGCATCTTTTAATTTCATGGCTGCAATCACCATCTTGTGCTATTTATAAATGGTATGTGTATATATACATATACATATACATCATATACATACTGCTGCTAAGTCAGTTCAGTCGTGTCCAACTCTGTGCGATCCCATAGATGGCAGCCCACCAGGCTCCCCCGTCCCTGGGATTCTCCAGACAAGAACACTGGAGTGGGTTGCCATTTCCTTCTCCAATGCATGAAAGTGAAAATTGAAAGTGACGTCGCACAGTCATGTCCGACTCTTAGCGACCCCATGGACTGCAGCCCACCAGGCTCCTCTGCCCATGGGATTTTCCAGGCAAGGGTACTGGAGTGGGGTGCCATTGCCTTCTCTGATATATATATATATATATAGCATTTAAACTGACTTTGAATCTGAAAACACATATAACATATGTAGCCTTGAAACAAATATAATTTTGGTATGCTATATTTGAAATTTGACTTCATAACTCCTTTGTGAGCTTTTAAGTTTCCCTATTACTTCTGGTGGGAAATGGTAACCCACTCCATTTTCTTGCCTGGAGAATCACATGGATAGAGGAGCCTGGCAGGTTACAGTCCATGGGGTCATAAGAGTCGGACACGACTTAGTGACTAAAGAGAGACAGAGAGATTATTTCTGGTGTTTTGCTTTCAATCGACATCACCCATTACATGTTATGAACTTTTCTGGTGGCTCAGATGGTAAAGAATCTGCTTGCAGTGTGGGAGACCTGGGTTCAATCCCTGGGTTGGGAAGATCCCCTGGAGGAAAGCATGGCAACCCACCCCAGTATTCTTAACTGGAGGATCACCATGGACAGATGAGCCTGGCAGGCTACAGCCCATGGGGTTGCAAAGAGTCAGACACCACTGAGTGACTAAACACAGCACATGTCATAAAGCAATGGTATCCTATAGTAATGGTGATCCTAATGTAATGGATTTTTCTACATGTGTAAAATACTTCAATTAAATCTTCAAAAGGACTAAGAATTTGGGTAATATCCAGAGTAAATATTTGGCTTTCCACAGCACTCCATTAAAGGATATTTTAAGCTTTGTAAGTTTTCTAGCCCCTGAATCAAACTAGATAAGTAATAGACTATTCCACCCCTGCCTAAAGTGAGCCCTAATTTCTAGACTGATCAGCAATGCAACAAACTATTTGAAATATTAATTGAACTTAATTCAATCAGAATCTCAGTCCTGTCCAACTCTTTGTGACCCCAAGGACTGTAGCCTACCAGGCTCCTCTGTCCATGAGGATTCTCCAGGCAAGAATACTGAAGTGGGTATCCACATACCCATTCTTTACTCCAGGGGTCTTCTTGAATCTTTTTGACCTAGGGGTAAAACTCAGGTCTCCTGCATCACAGGCAGATTTGTGTATTTATATATATATATATAATTTAATCTGAAATGTCCAGGTAGTTTTTTTAATATTTATAGCAACATTACTCCTCCCAATCTACAAGACTTAATCTTAGAAAGCCNTGGTAAAAATAAATAAATAAGAATACTATCCTACCTAAAACCTATCTAATCCCTATAACTACTTGAAAAACTTGAAATATTTTTAAGTATATAAATTTTTTAAAAATCAATTAAACATTTAATTGAAGCACTTTAACAAAAAGTCTTAACAGCTGCCCTTTGATCATAGAATCGAATCCAAAGCCAATTAAATGTCAATACAGGTTTCTATGAAAATTGATTCTTAATAAACTTCTAAATTTCATTCTTCTTCACATTTACCTCTTTGCTCTCATTTGCCTTTGGGCTTTTTCACAGTTTTTTCCCCTAAATCTGGAACACTTTTCCCCCTGAATTTCATATATCACTCTTTATATCTCATTTGAGGCATAACTCCATGAAGCATTCAACCCACAATCCCATTCTATCCCCTGATCTCCACACACATAGACTGTTTTTACTGGAGTCCTCTCATGTGAAGTCACAGCACATGGGATATCCTCCATCACAGCCCTAATCACATGATACTTTGGTTTCCTGTTTGAACTATTATCTTGGAGGGTAGGCACCATGTCTGTTACACTCAACATTTTAATCTCCAGAGCTTAGCCTAGTGATGAGTATATAATAGATACTCAATACTATTACATATAAATTGATGAATTATTGAAAGTTAGTGTAAGAATTAATGAAAATACACAGCATCAATAATTTTAAAAACACATTTATTTAAATAAGGGTGCTAAAACAAAAAGGCCTTGCTGAAAAGAAAGAACACACAGCCGAAAAAGATATTTGTCCTGAAAGTTTGAATTAAGACTATTTTCTCCTGTTTCTGAAAAAATATTACAAAAAAATAATTTTTTCCTGAAATAAATTACTTTAAAGGTGCATGAATGGGCCATTCCAAAATTATAACTTTCCCAATTGTTCTGCATTTAATTCCCTTTTATGCAGAGTAATGTGTGTTTTGGTCACTCTGCACATCACTGTTATAACTTATTCTACATTTATAAAATAACCCTTCTATCTTTAACCAAGTTGTTCAAGTCATCAGGTTAAAAAGAAAAAAAAAAATAAATTTACATTTTTAAAAAGAGGTTCAAGACAGATTTGACCCTTTAGAATGTTATTAGTCCTTTTCCATTTCTCAATACCTTTAAAAATTCTTTGATTTAAAAACAGATATTTTTCTACCAATTTTACAGTTATAACAGAAACTCTGTTCTACTTGTTAACATGAGAAGTTTTTCTGAAAATTTTAAAAAACAGAACTCCATTTAAACACAAGATATATTTCCACCCATAATATTTATTTATATGCCTATGCATTTATTACTTATTATTATAAGATCACATGAAACTTCACAGTATAAAGAAATTAATCATTAATGTAAGGCTTCCTTGGTGATTCAGACAGTAAATGATCTGCCTGCAATGCAGGAGACTCAGGTTCAATCTCTGAGTCAGGAAGATCTCCTGGAGAAGCAAATAGCTACCCATGTCAATATTCTTGCCTTGATATTTCCATTGACAGAGGAACCTGGTGGGCTACAGTCCATGTGGTGGCAAAGAGTTGAACATAATTGAAAGACTAATGACACTACAATAATAATATTATAATCATTAATGTAAAATTCAGTTATTCATTGCTAAGGGTTTTATATGCAAGGCTTATTTTAATCACCACCAGCAAAGGATATTATAAGAAATTTTAGTGTGCTTGAATGTGAATGTGAAAACCGCTCAGTCATGTCCATTATTTGCGACCTCATGGATTGTAACTCACCAGGCTCTTCTGTCCATGGAATTCTTCAGGCCAGAATACTGGAGTGGCAACATAATAAAAGCTATATATGACAAACACACAGCAAACATTATCCTCAATGGTGAAAAACTGAAAGCATTTCCCCTAAAGTCAGAAACAAGACAGGGGTGCCCACTCTCACTGCTACTATTAAACATAGTTCTGGAAGTTCTGGCCGCAGCAATCAGAGCAGAAAAAGAAATAAAAGGAATCCACATTGGAAAAGAAGAAGTAAAACTCTCACTGTTTGCAAATGACATGATCCTCTACGTAGAAAACCCTAAAGACTCCACCAGAAAATTACTAGAGCTAATCAACGAATATAGTCAAGTTGCAGGATATAAAATCAACACACAGAAATCCCTTGCATTCCTTTACACTAATAATGAGAAAGTAGAAAAAGAAATTAAGGAAACAATTCCATTCACCATTGCAACGAAAAGAATAAAATACCTAGGAATATATCTACCTAAAGAAACTAAAGACCTATATATAGAAAACTATAAAACACTGATGAAAGAAATCAAAGAGGACACTAATAGATGGAGAAATATACCATGTTCATGGATCGGAAGAATTAATATTGTGAAAATGAGTATACTACCCAAAGCAATCTACAAATTCAATGCAATCCCTATCAAACTACCAGCGGTATTTTTCACAGAACTAGAACAAATAATTCCAAGATTTATATGGAAATACCAAAAACCTCGAATAGCCAAAGCAATCTTGAGAAAGAAGAATGGAGCTGGAGGAATCAACTTGCCTGACTTCAAGCTCTACTACAAAACCATAGTCATCAAGACAGTATGGTACTGGCACAAAGACAGAAATATAGATCAATGGAACAAAATAGAAAGCCCAGAGATAAATCCACACACCTATGGACACCTTATCTTTGATAAAGGAGGCAAAAATATACAATGGAGTAAAGACAATCTCTTTAACAAGTGGTGCTGGGAAAATTGGTCAACAACTTGTAAAAGAATGAAACTAGATCACTTTCTAACACCACACACAAAAATAAACTCAAAATGGATTAAAGATCTAAATGTAAGACCAGAAACTATAAAACTCCTAGAGGAGAACATAGGCAAAACACTCTCTGACATACATCACAGCAGGATCCTCTATGATCCACCCCCCAGAATTCTGGAAATTAAAGCAAAAATAAACAAATGGGATCTAATCAAAATTAAAAGCTTCTGCACAACAAAGGAAAATATAAGCAAAGTGAAAAGACAGCCTTCTGAATGGGAGAAAATAATAGCAAATGAAGCAACTGACAAACAACTAATCTCAAAAATATACAAGCAACTTATGCAGCTCAATTCCAGAAAAATAAATGACCCAATCAAAAAATGGGCCAAAGACCTAAATAGACATTTCTCCAAAGAAGACATACGGATGGCTAACAAACACATGAAAAGATGCTCAACATCACTCATTATCAGAGAAATGCAAATCAAAACCACAATGAGGTACCACTTCACACCAGTCAGAATGGCTGCGATCCAGAAGTCTGCAAGCAATAAATGCTGGAGAGGGTGTGGAGAAAAGGGAACCCTTTTACATTGTTGGTGGGAATGCAAACTAGTACAGCCACTATGGAGAACAGTGTGGAGATTCCTTAAAAAATTGCAAATAGAATTGCCTTATGACCCAGCAATCCCACTGCTGGGCATACACACCGAGGAAACCAGAATAGAAAGAGACACATGTACCCCAATGTTCATCGCAGCACTGTTTATAATAGCCAGAACATGGAAACAACCTAGATGTCCATCAGCAGATGAATGGATAAGAAAGCTGTGGTACATATACACAATGGAGTATTACTCAGCCATTAAAAAGAATACATTTGAATCAGTTCTAAGGAGATGGATGGAACTGGAGCCGATTATACAGAGTGAAGTAAGCCAGAAAGAAAAACACCAATACAGTATACTAACGCATATATATGGAATTTAGAAAGATGGGGATGATGACCCTGTATGCGAGACAACAAAAGAGACTCAGATCTATAGAGTGAACTTTTGGACTCTGGGGGAGAGAGAGAGGGAGAGGGTGGGATGAGATGGGAGAATGGCATTGAAACATGTATACTATCAAGTAAGAAACGAATCGCCAGTTGATGTCAGATGCAGAATGCAGGATGCTTGGGACTGGTGCAAGGAGAGGACCCAGAGGGATGGCATGGGGTGGGAGGTGGGAGGGGATTCATGTTTGGGAACGCATGTACACTCGTGGTGAATTCATGTCAATGTTTGGCAAAACCAATACAGTATTGTAAAGTAAACTAAAGTTAAAATAAAAATTAAAAAAAAAAAAAAAAACATAAGCCTGAGTGGGGGGGAAATACTGGAGTAGGTTGCCCTTTCCTTCTCCTGGGGATCTTCCCAACTCAGGGACTGAACCCAAGTCTCCCACATTGCAGGTGGATTCTTCACCATCTGAGCTACCAGGGAAGCAAACATGTGCTTACTTAGGGCACCATCAATTCTTGAATAACCTACTCCCAAAAGAGGATAGGGAAATAATTTAATATGTCAGATTTTTAAATGGCATATAATTTTACCATAGGGAAAATAAAAACTTTGCTGAACTCTCTTCATAAATCATAGATAATGGTTTAGAAATATTTTCATTTTTGAATTGCATATGAGGAAATTTAATAAACAAGTCAGTGTTTGAGGCCTCTAAACTTCTTAATTTGCCCTTATTTCTTACAACAGTCCTGTGAGATAATTAATAGTCTCTAACATGGAACAACAGACTGGTTCCAAGTAGGAAAAGGAGTATTTCAAGGCTGTATATTGTCACCCTGCTTATTTAACTTAAATGCAGAGTACATCATGAGAAATGCTGGACTGGAAGAAGTACAGCTGGAATCAAGATTGCCAGGAGAAATATCAATAACCTCAGATATGCAGATGACACCACCCTTATCGCAGAAAGTGAAGAGGAACTAAAAAGCCTCTTGATGAAAGTGAAAGAGGAGAGTGAAAAAGTTGGCTTAAAGCTCAACATTCAGAAAACTAAGACCAAGGCATCTGGTCCCACCACTTCATGGGAAATAGATGGGGAGACAGTGGAAACAGTGTCAGACTTTACTTTTTGGGGCTTCAAAATCACTGCAGGTGGTGACTACAGCCATGAAATTAAAAGACACTTACTCATTGGAAGAAAAGTTATGACCAACCTAGATAGCATATTCAAAAGCATAGACATTACTTTGCTGACTAAGGTCCGTCTAGTCAAGGCTATGGTTTTTCTAATGGTCATGTATGGATGTGAGAGTTGGACTGTGAAGAAGGCTGAGCACCAAAGAATTGATGCTTTTGAACTGTGGTGTTGGAGAAGACTCTTGAGGGTCCCTTGGACTGCAAGGAGATCCAACCAGTCCATTCTGAAGGAGATCAGCCCTGGGATTTCTTTGGAAGGAATGATACTAAAGCTGAAACTCCATTAATTTGGCCACCTCATGCGAAGAGTTGACTCATTGGAAAAGACTCTGATTCTGGGAAGGATTGGGGGCAGGAGGAGAAGGGGACGACAGAGGATGAGATGGCTGGATGGCATCACGGACTCAATGGACGTGAGTTTGATTGAACTCCGGGAGATGGTGATGGACAGGGAGGCCTGGCGTGCTGCAGTTCATGGGGTCACAAAGAGTCGGACACGACTAAGCAAATGAACTGAACTGAACTGAACTGAACTGAAAGTACTGATAAAGAAATGGAGATGTATACTACCAAAAGCCATTTATAAATTCAACATAATTCCTATCAAGATTCCAATTCCACTTTTTACAGCAGTAGAAAAAACATACTCTTAAAGTTTATATGTAGCCACAAAAGACCTTGAATTGCCACAGATACCCTGAGAAAGAAGAATAAAGCAGGAGGCATCATACTTCCTGATTTCATACTGAACTATGAAGCTATGGTCATCAAATGAGGATGGTACATAAAAACAGACAAATATGCCAATGGTACAGAATTAACAGCACAGAAAGAACTCAAACACACACAATCAACTAATATTTGACAAAGTAACCAAGAATACTAAATGGAGAAAAAAATTAGTCATTTCAATGAATAGTCTGGGATAAGGGGATATTCACATATAAAAGAATAGACATATCTTACATCACTCAAAAACTTAACTACAAATAAATGCTTAAATGTAAGACCTCTTAGAAGGAGGAAACCATAAACCTCCTAGAAGAAAACATAGAAATAAAGCTCCCTGAGATAGGTTTTAGTAAGGATCCTTCATATGTAATGCCTAAAAAACAAGTAACAAAATAAAAAATAAACAAGTGAAAGTACATAAAACAAAAACCTCTGAACAGTGATAGAAACCAGCAACAAAGAGACAATCTATGGAATATTTTTTAAAAATTGCAAACCATACATCTGATAAAGGGTTAAAATTCATAATATATCAATATTTGAAACAACTCAATGTGGAAAAAAAAGGCCAAATAACTCAATTTAAAAAATGGGCAAGGACCTGTATAGACAATAGAAATTTCTCCAGAGAAGATTTATAAAAGGTTAACAGGTCCATGAAAAGATGCTCCTTAAGAAAATGCAAATTAAAATGACAATATGATATCACCCCATGCTTGTTGGAATGACCATCATCAAAAAGACAAGAAATAACAAATAGTGGCATGGATGTGGAGAAAAGGGAACTCTTGTGTACAGTTGATGGGATGGTAAACTGGTATGGCAACTAGGGGAAATAGGAAGGGGTATTCTCAATAATAAAACTAGAACTATCATATGATCCAGCAATTTTACTATTGGGTATTTATCCAAAAGGAAATAAATCCACTAAACTGGAAAAAAAAAAAAAAAACTGCAATCACATGTTCAAAGCATCATTAACTAACAATAGCTAAGAACAGAAACAAGAATCCATTGATGGATGATAAAAAAAATCAAGCTGTAGAAAGAACAAGGAAATCTTATCATATATGACAACAAGGATAAACCTTGAAGGTATAATACCTATGCTAAGTGAAGTAAGTCAGACAGACTAATGCAGAATCTAAAAATAAACTAAAAACAAACACAGAAAGAGAGATTAGACTGTGTGCTTACTAGAGATTAAGAGTAGAAGTAGGAGAAACTGGAGAAGGTGGTCAAAGGTACAAACCTCTAGTCATAAGATAAATAAATACTTGGGATTCAGTGTAACACATACTACCTATAAATAGAACTTATGTACAATGTACAGGAAAGTCATTGAGAGTAAATCCTAACAGTTCTAATCACAAAGGGAAATACTTTTTCTTTATTCTTTAAAGAATAAGGAAATGAAAAAAAAAAGAATAAAGAAATGTCCTCTTTGTTTCTTTTTTCATTATCAGTTAGACATACCAAGGGAAAATTTCATGCAAAGATGGGGACAATAAAGGACAGAAGTGGTAGGGACTTAACAGAACAAGACATTAAGAAGAGGTGGCAAGAATACACAGAAGAACTGTACAAAAAGATCTTCATGACCCAAATAATCACAGTGGTGTGATCACTCACTTAGAGCCAGACATCCTGCAATATGAAGTCAAATGGGACTTAAGAAGCATCACTACAAACAAAGCTAGTGGAGGAGATGAAACTCCAGTTCAGCTATTTCAAATCCTGAAATATGACACTATGGAGCTTCAGTCAATATGCCAGCAAATTTGGAAACCTCAACAGTGGCTATAGGACTTGAAAAGGTCAGTTTTCATTCCAATCCCAAAGAAAGGCAATGCCAAAGAATGCTCAAACTACCGCACAATTGCACTCATCTCACATACTAGTAAAGTAATGCTCAAAGTTCTCCAAGCCAGGCTTCAGCAATACATGAACCGTGAACTTCCAGATGTTCAAGCTGGTTTTCAAAAAGGCAGAGGAACCAGAGATCAAATTGCCAACATCCGCTGGATCATGGAAAAAGCAAGAGAGTTCCAGAAAAACATCTATTTCTGCTTTATTGACTATGCCAAAGCTTTTGACTGTGTGGATCACAATAAACTGTGGAAAATTCTGAAAGAGATGGGAATCCCAGACCACCTGACCTGCCTCTTGAGAAACCTGTATGCAGGTCAGGAAACAACAGTTAGGACTGGACATGGAACAACACACTGGTTCCAAATAGGAAAAAGAGTGCATCAAGGCTGGTATATTGTCACCCTGCTTATTTAACTTATATGCAGAGTACATCATGAGAAACGCTGGGCTAGAGGAAGCACAAGCTGGAAGCCAGATTGCTGGGAGAAATATCAATATCTCAGATATGCAGATGACACCACCCTTATGGCAGAAAGTGAAGAGGAACTAAAGAGCCTCTTGATGAAAGTGAAAAAGGAAAGTGAAAAAAGTTGGCTTAAAGCTCAACATTCAGAAAACTAAGATCATGTCATCCAGACCCATCACTTCATGGGAAATAGATGAGGAGACAGTGGAAACAGTGGCTGACTTTATTTTGGGGGGCTCCAAAATCACTGCAGATGGGGACTGCAGCCATGAAATTAAAAGACGCTTACTCCTTGGAAGGAAAGTTATGACCAACCTAGATAGCATATTAAAAAGCACAGACATTACTTTGTCAACAAAGGTCCCTCTAGTCAAGGCTCTGGTTTTTCCAGTGGTCATGTATGGATGTGAGAGGTGGACTGTGAAGAAAGCTGAGCACCGAAGAATTGGTGTCTTTGAACTATGATGTTGGAGAAGACTCTTGAGAGTCCCTTGGACTGCAGGGAGATCCAACCAGTTCATCCTAAAGAGATCAGTCCTGGGTGTTCATTGGAAGGACTGATGCTGAAGCTGAAACTCCAATACTTTGGCCACCTGATGCAAAGAGCTGACTCATTTGAAAAGATCCTGATGCTGGGGAAGATTGAGGGCAGGAGGAGAAGGGGACGACAGAGGATGAGATGGTTGGATGACATCGCCAAGTCAATGGACATGGGTGTGGGTGAACTAAAGGAGTTGGTGATGGACAGGGAAGCCTGGCATGCTGTGGTTCATGGGGTCGCAAAGAGTCGAACACGACTGAGCGACTGAACTGAACTGAACTGATGGCCAGCAGATGAAGAATCCATCTGCAATGCTAGAAACCCAGGAGACATGGGTTCGAACTCTGGGTTGGGAAGATCCCCTGCAGGAGAAAAATGGCAATCCACTCCAGTATTATCACCTGAAAAGTCCCCACAGAGAGAGGAACCTAGCATGGCTACACTCCATGAGATTGCAAATGGTGGGACATGACTGAGCATACTGAGAATATAGACTTTGAGAGGAAATATACTAAAGTAATATAGAAATTATTTCATAGATAAATTGCAGTGTGAATGAGATCACTTTTTGGACTCAGTTCAGTTCAGTTCAAGTGCTCAGTCATGTCCAACTCTTTGCGATCCCATGAATTGCAGTACGCCAAGCCTCCCTGTCCATGACCAACTCCCAGAATTCACTCAAACTCACGTCCATCGAGTCAGTGATGCCATCCAGCCATCTCATCCTCGGTCGTCCCCTTCTCCTCCTGCCCCCAATCCCTCCCAGCATCAGAGTCTTTTCCAATGAGTCATCTCTTCGCATGAGGTAGCCAAAGTACTGGAGTTTCAGCTTTAGCATCATTCCTTCCAATGAACACCCAGGACTGATCTCCTTTAGAATGGACTGGTTGGATCTCCTTGCAGTCCAAGGGACTCTCAAGAGTCTTCTCCAACACCACAGTTCAAACGCATCAATTCTTCGGTGCTCAGCTTTCTTCACAGTCCAACTCTCACATCCATACATGACCACTGGAAAAACCAGAGCCTTGACTAGACAGACTTTAGTTGGCAAAGTAATGTCTGTGCTTTTCAATATGCTATCTAGGTTGGTCATAACTTTCCTTCCAAGGAGTAAGCGTCTTTTAATTTCATGGCTGTAGTCACTATCTGCAGTGATTTTGGAGCCCCCAAAAATAAAGTCTGACACTGTTTCCACTGTCTCCCCATCTATTTCCCATGAAGTGATGGGACCAGATGCCATGATCTTAGTTTTCTGAATGTTGAGCTTTAAACCACCTTTTTTACTTTCCTCTTTCACTTTCATCAAGAGATTTTTAGTTCCTCTTCACTTTCTACCATAAGGGTGGTGTCATCTGCATATCTGAGGTTATTGATATTTCTCCCGGCAATCTTGATTCCAGCTTGTGCTTCTTCCAGCCCAGTGTTTCTCATGATGTGCTCTGGATATAAGTTAAATAAGCAGGGTGACAATATACAGCCTTGACATACTGCTTTTCCTATTTGGAACCAGTCTGTTTTTCCATGTCCAGTTCTAACCATACTTTCTGGCCTACATATTCTAGTAAAGAGCAAAATGAGTATTTCAGGTGGAGAACAATATGAAAGAATTATTCATGAACAAGTTTTGTTTTGTTATTAAAATGAGGAAACCAACACCTTGGGTGTAAAAAATGATGCATAAAAAATGTAAATAGTTTAAATATACTCTATTAATACTTGGACACAAACTAAGCAATTGACCCAAGAGACAACAAAGAATAATTATTTTTCTTAAGCACAAAAGTGATCAAAGACAATTTAAGAAAAATAAAATTACTAGTGAATGTATTAGAGAAAGGTATTATTAGATTTAAGAAGATCACTTAAGGGGCTTCCCTAGTAGCTCAGTTGGTAAAGAATCAGCCTGCAAAACCCTGGTTTGATTCCTGGGTCAGGAAGATCTGCTGGAGAAGGGATAGGCTAATCACTCCAGTATTCTTTGGCTTCCCTTGTGGCTAGCTGGTGAAGAATCTACCTGCGATGCAGGAGACCTAGGTTCAAACCCTGGGTTGGAAAGATCCCCTGAAGAAGGAAAAAGCTACATACTCCAGTATTCTGGCCTGGAGAATTCCACGGACTAAGTTGCAAAGAGTTGGACACGACTGAGTGACTTTGACCAAGCAATACCAGAGTAATATATGTAGGCCAAATCATGTATTTTGATAGTAGTGCTTCTCAATTAGATCCAAGTTTTCAAGCCTAGTTATCTTAGATTGAAATGGCAGGGAAGTTAACCCAAAGACATCTAGTATGTTGTAACAGGAATTCACACAGGTAGTCCTAACTCACCTTGTGTTTATTTATTACCATAGGTTTCTTGGTTCTTCATATTTTCTCCTTCCATCTCTATATCTCTTTTCTTGCCCAAATTCTCCTATTTTTACATTTAAGGACTGTGTAAAATCTTTCATGATCATTCAAGTCAATGATATTGTGATATTAGTCCTATTCACTGAATATCTACCAATTCAGATTCCTTCCAGGCAAATAGCAGACATATAAAAGGAACACATATTCACTTTGCCCTGAAGATAGTTATGGCTACATAGTTTGAATTGGACAATAAAATGTGTGTCACAAAAGGGTGGAGGTTTTTAAGAGATAAAATTCAGTGCTGCATAACTTTCACTCTGACATTTTNGATAGTTATGGCTACATAGTTTGAATTGGACAATAAAATGTGTGTCACAAAAGGGTGGAGGTTTTTAAGAGATAAAATTCAGTGCTGCATAACTTTCACTCTGACATTTTTAGATTAGAATTTTCAATATGCTGTGTCCCTAAAAAGGAGTATAATATATTTAAGAAACCAAATAAATAAATAACCTGACCTGCCTCTTGAGAAATCTGTATGCAGGTCAGGAAGCAACAGTTAGAACTGGACATGGAACAACAGACTGGTTCCACATAGGAAAAGGAGTACGTCAAGGCTGTATATTGTCACCCTGCCTATTTAACTTATATGCAGAGTACATCATGAGAAATGCTGGGCTGGAAGAAGCACAAGCTGGAATCAAGATTGCTGGGAGAAATATCAATAACCTCAGATATGCAGATGACACTACCCTTACGGCAGAAAGCAAAGAAGAACTAAAAAGCCTCTTGATGAAAGTGAAAGAGAAGAGTGAAAATGTTGGCTTAAAACTGAACATTCAAAAAATTAAGATTATGGCATCTGATCCCATCAATTCATGGAAAACAGAAGGGGAAACAATAAAAACAGTGGCTGACTTTATTTTGTGGGGCTCCAAAATCACTGCAGATGGGGACTGCAGCCATAAAACTAAAAGATGCTTACTCCTTGGAAGGAAAGTTATGACCAACCTAGACAGCATATTAAAAACCAGAGACATTACTTTGCCAACAAAGATCCGTCTAGTCAAAATTATGGCTTTTCCAGTAGTCATGTATGGATGTGAGAGTTGGACTATAAAGAAAGCTGAGCACTGAAGAATTGATGCTTTTGAACTGTGGTGTTGGAGAAGACTCTTGAGAGTCCCTTAGACTGCAAGGAGATCCAACCAGTCCATCCTAAAGGAAATCAGTCCTGAATATTCATTGGAAGAACTGACGCTGAAGCTGAAATTCCAATACTTTGGCCACCTGATGCCAAGAGCTGACTCGTTGGAAAAGACCCTGATGCTGGGAAAGATTTAGGGCAGGAGGAGAAGGGGGTGACAGGGGATGAGATGGTTGGATGGCATCACCGACTCAATGGACATGAGTTTGAGTAAACTCCGGGAGTTGGTGATGGACAGGGAGGCCTTGCATGCTGTGGTCCATGGGGTTGCAAAGAGTCGGACACAACTGAGTGACTGAGCTGAACTGAACTGAACTGAACTGAACTTTCTAAAAGAGAAAGCCAAAACCTTGGTGAGTTTACTGATGAATTCTACCAAACTCTTAAAGAAGAAATAAAATCAGTGGTGTGTATAAACCCCTCTCCTCCTTCTTCCAGTACAACCACATGGCCATTTGTAATGACTCTCTTATCCCTTCAATTATGAAAATATACAGCATAGGCCTGCACAAATAGTAGATGTTTAACAAACCTTTGTTTGTTTGTTTGTTTTCTTTTCTTTTCTTGAGTAGCTAAGATATCCCATCAGCAGTTAAAAAATTGGAACCTGAGCTTGACAGGTGATAGGTACTAAGAATTTCTATTGTGATGTCACAAATATTAGCTCTTATTTCACTATGTGTTGAATTTTCTGGCATTATGCTAACCAGAGCCTATAATTACAAACTATTTATCATATGAGTCAGTAAAAGTAATTTTCGATATTTTCATTAGGTAAAGGCTGTTTCATTTTGAATCATTACCCTCAGGAATTAAGATAATGCTAACCATAGGTTTATTTTTATTATTTATTTCAATGATGTCATTCATTTGGTTGAATTCATCAAGCATTTCTGTGTTCATAGTATCAACTGTGGGGAGAAACCACAAAAAGTAAGATATGAAGCAATTATAGCTTTTCCATCCAAGGGGATTAAAAGGTATGACATAGGGTAAAAGAAGATCATATTAAATTGATAATGCTTGGAATTATATGATGAAGGTATTTGGGAAGTGTAGAGAACTGGGAATAGAATTTAACTAATAGAAAATGTTCAGCTTTTCAATAGACATCTCACAGAAATCTCTAAAAAGAATAAAGACTTTACAGTAATCCTAGATACTGAAACTCAATTACAACCCAAAATGTACACGGCATTATCAAGGAAAGATGAGCACATATATTGTCTCTTTATATAATTCCCATTGCAGGCAAGCTGATCATCTCCATATGCCTGTAATTATCCATAATAGTTTCACATTTCATCTGATTAATTCCTCTGCTTCTCTACATACAAACACATAATGATATGGACCTCTCTTTCCTTGCACATTATTCTAATTATTGTTTCATTTTATATCATAATGTAATGAAAATGGAGCATTCAATCAAGGGTTTATTGCTCCTACTTTAAAGAGAACATTATTAATTATGTAGTATCAAGACTGCCACTTCAGGGCCATGCAAAAGGTTGCCTAATTACCCAGTGATTCCAGGACAATTTACACTGTCAATCTGAGTAAAAAATAAATAAAATAGGGCTGGGCTTTCTCTCTTCCCTCCACCCCCTCACCATCCCCATCTGCTTTTTCCTCTACTTTCCTCATTGATATACTTGGTGTACAGATGCAAATAAATTCATTTGGTTATTCTATAAATTTGTCAGGCCAGGCCAGGGTTTTATTCTACATTTTAAAAAGTGTTTATTTTACACACTACCCCACCTCACTGTTTCCATAAAAGGTAATCTTATTATCCTATCTACTGGCCACATTTCTGGAAAGACTAACCTGGAATAGTGTTTAATACTTTAATTTTCCAAAACTCTCCAAACACAATCTGTTACTTAAAATCTTTTATTTACTAAAGCTAAAGTTAAGGAAATAAAAATAGTACATAATGATTTCTGAAAAACTGATAGGATGTAAAGCATATTGGAAACTTTGCTAATATGGGGCATCAAGGACCAGTTTCAGAGATTAGCACCATGTTTTCAATTCTAATTCCTATAAACCACTATGCAGTGAACAACCAGAGCTAAAATTCCCACACCTATGCAATCATTCTCACTCTTTATGGAATTTAAACTTTGCCAAAAGCAGCTGAGATAACTAGGATAACAAATGTGTAGCTGACTGAGGATTAAATTGATGACAATTCAAAAATAACTGAAATCTAGCTATATATATTATCATAAAACACAGTACCAGCATTGTCAGTTTCCAGTGTGAGTTTTAGTACTGGAAGGGATTGGTGTGGGATCAACAAAGGATAGGAAAAGGAGAGTGTATTGTGGTGAAATTTATGAACCAGTTCTCCAGAAAAATGCAAATATACACATACAAATAAAAGCTTTAGTAAACTTTATTTAAACCTTTAGTAAGCTTTAAGCTTTACTTAAAACCTTTAAGTAAGCTTAGTGTATAACATTTTTCATTTACATGTTACTGTGGAATTAAATAAATGATACAATACTTGCTTTTTAAAAATTATTTATTTTTCCTCTTATCAATTCTGAAACTGTTTAAGTTGTTGTTCAGTCACTCAGTCGAGTCCAACTCTTTGTGACCCCATGGACACCAGGTTTGTTTAAGTGCAAACAGGATTTTATCTTTCTGAAAGATTTGAAGGTGTTGACATAGAGGCACAGAGCTCTAATTTTCCTCCAGAATACTTGGTCAGTTTACTATCCCAATATTTTTGGAGTTCATTCTTGCAATCATATTTGTTATAAAATATTTCATTTTCTCTAGTTTTTCAGAGTTTAGAGCTTGGTTTGTTCTTTCACATATAACTTAATACCACTTGCTCTATTATTTTTTTCTTGATAGACTTAACTGTCTTTCATTTTCAAAGAAAGATATTTAAAATGTGATTGCTGTTTTTTCAGTTCACTAACATTTGTTTTTATCTTCACTGTGCTCTTTCTTCAGGTTCCTTTGGTTTATTTTGTTGATCACTTTTCTAACCATTTAAGATAATTAATTTAATTAAAAATTTTTAATTAATATAAATATTTCAACTATAAAAATGTCCCTCTGAAGCCTGTTTTACTCAATTTACAAAGTGTTAATTATGACATGTCTGTTATTATTTACAAAGTATATGCAATTTAGGATTGATTTTTCTTTCTTGCCACAAAAAATATAATCATTAAGGGCAGTTTGTGTTTTTTAATATTTATTTTTCTGATATTCTTGTTTCCTAGGTTTCTATTAAAGATTTAGTTATTAACTTTTCTCATCCATTACATGTTGGTTACTCAGTCATGTCCAACTTTTTGCAATCCCATGGACTGTAACCCACCAGGCTCCTCTGTCCATAGAATTTTCCAGTTAAGAATACTGGAATGGATTGTCATTTGCTTCTCCAGAGGATGTTCCCAATCTAGGGATCGAACCTGGGTCTCATGCATTTCAAGCAGATTCTATACCATCTTAGCCAACATTGAAGTTTTATAAAATTCCATTAGCCCTTTAAAAGAAAGTTCACTTCTGTTTTCAGGATATGAATTCAATTTATGTCTTTTGGAAATATTCTATTATTTATATGTTTTATAGTCCTTTTGTCTAACTCTGTTTCTGTCTCTATAAAACATTTCATTATCATGATAAATAATTACCATGTAAATTACCATGAAAATAGAGCCTTGTTAAGAATTACACCCTTATTATGAGAAACTTAACACTAATGATACTTTCTTTATCTTTCCTTCATATTCATTTTATTTTTCCTTGGCTAGTACTGGACATCCCCATTTTCTTAGTTTACAGTCTTATTGTTCTGAATATTTTTTTTTCTGTGTTCAATCTTAGGGAAATGCTCTTTTAAAATATAATGTTGAAAAATAAGGTGGAATTTCATATTATCTGACCACTGTGGGTTATCATAGAATGTTGTCTCTCTTTCAGTCACCACACTTTTACCAAGCCAGGCTAAGGTTATAGATAGGCAGCTCAATCTCCTAGGTGTTTCCCACTGAACATGAATTCAACAGGAATTCTGTCGGGAAAGGCAATCTCCTATATGTAATTTTTGGATTTCTACTTGGCCACAAAAGAATGGGCCTTGGGACAGGAACACTTCTTTTAGTTCAGTTCAGTTTAGTTCCGTCTCTCAGTCGTGCCCAACTCTTTGCAATCCCATGAATTGCAGCATGCCAGGCCTCCCTGGAAAAGCATCAGAGTCTTTTCTAATGAGTCAACCATGACTCTGATGCTGGGAGGGATTGGGGCAGGAGGAGAAGGGGATGACAAAGGATTAGATGCCTGGATGGCATCACTGACTCAATGGACATGATTTTGAGTAGACTCTGGGAGTAGGTGATGAACAGGGAGGCCTGGCGTCCTGTGATTCATGGGGTCACAAAGAGTCAGACACACCTGAGAGACTTAACTCAACTGAAAGAAGTGTTCCTGTCCCAAAGCCCATCTTATGTGGCCAAGTAGAAATACCAAGAGATAAAGAGACCTCACAGCATGTGTTAAATTTATCACATTAGCTTTCCCAGTTCAGACTCAATGTGTACTTCTTTGTTGTTTAAGCATGTGCCTCATATGGCACCTGCCCAACCCCACTACTATATCCATTCCATGCCAGGGGGAGACAGGATCCTTTTGCTGCAAGACAAGAAGGATTCCTGCAAGTTAACTAAATGCCTTCTGTCCACTGTTGGGAAAGACCTGCTGGCCATGGTGGACCAATACCCACTAATGAAGCTAATCTTGCTCTGTCTCTTGTCTGTGTGAGTAAATCACTGTTCCATCCAGTGCTTAACTGCCTTGTATTTTCTCTGGCACCTTCAATATCAAATGCAGTGGACAGAAGTGTTTAGACTTCTACTCCCAGTAAGCCACAAATGCCACTTGCTTGACAAGTTCATGAACACCCATTACCTTAAATTGCTGGTTCTGTTGACTTTCTTGTGCACATTCCCTTAACATATACTAGATAAGCTAAAAGTATTCACTGAACAGAACAATATGTAAAGGAACACATGAGGCAGAGATTTAAAAATGTTCATGATTGAGGTTTTCTGCAAAGGTCAGTATTTATTAATTTTATGCTTGAAGAAAAAATTTTCATTAAAAATTTACTACAATTGAGTTAATAAATGTCACTTTTGAAAGTTATGTATTTATAATTGCAGTCACTTACTATAATTATGTATCACTTGCTCTGAGAAAGGACAAGCAGTTTTGAACTATGTGGCAAATGATACCTGATATAAGCAATTCAGAACTGGGTAACTCTTTAACAGTCTAAGAGCTATAATAAATACTTCAAGTAATATTTTATCAGTATGGAAATAATTGTCCAATTAGTAGTAATGCACTACTACAAAATGACAAGGGTTTATAAAAAAGTATATGCTTCACAATTTGTAGGATAAACTCTGGAGGTTAAAGGAAGGGAAAGGTGATAATATTAATAAAGAACTTCTACTAAATAATCCATTAAAATTGTTTCAAATACACTTTAAAGTCCTAAAATGTGTGGTACTATTATATTAAAATATTGATGAAAATATATAGACTTGATTTTTAATTTAGTTGTAAAGATTACCAAAAAATATGTATATAATCTCCTTTCATTACTTTTTCAGAAGCACATACTTTTAAGCTAAAAGTGAGTATATCAGAAAAAAGAGGAGCTAGCAATACAAACCTGGAAAAGGACGCTTACTCCTTGGAAGGAAATTTACAACCAACCTAGATACCATATTCAAAAGCAGAGACATTACTTTGCCAACAAAGGTCAGTCTAGTCAAGGCTATGGTTTTTCCTGTAGTCATGTATGGATGTGAGAGTTGGACTGTGAAGAAGGCTGAGCACCAAAGAATTAATACTTTTGAACTGTGGTGTTGGAGAAGACTCTCGAGAGTCCCTTGGACTGCAAGGAGATCCAACCAGTCCATTCTAAAGGAGATCAGTCCTGGGTGTTCATTGGAAGGAATGATGCTGAAGCTGAAACTCCAGTACTTTGCCCACCTCATGCGAAGAGTTGATTCTTTGGAATAGACTTTGATGCTGGGAGGGATTGGGGGCAGGAGGAGAAGGGGACGACCGAGGATGAGATGGCTGGATGGCATCACTGACTCGATGGATGTGAGTTTGAGTGAACTCCGGGAGTTGGTCATGGACAGGGAGGCCTGGCGTGCTGCAATTCATGGGGTCTCAAAGAGTTGCAACTGAACTGAACTGAGCAATACAAAGATATGAATTAACAGAAGTCCAAGCAAAAAAAGAAAAAGCACTAACTTTGTAATTAACTCGGTATGTACTATTTTCCCAGTATTTGTATTTGGCAAAGACAAACACAAAATTAATTGTATAACTTGATTCCCAAGAAAAAGGAAATTACATACAGCTTTATAAGGATATGGGGTACTATGTGAATAAAGCAGTTTTATTTTAATTCACAGATATATGTGTACTATGTGAATAAAGCAGTTCTTTTTTTAATTCACAGATCTATGCGATATAATCTGAAGACTTTTATAAGTATAATTATCATCTTAATAAAGTTATCCTCTACTCCAAGTTTCCAACAGTTGCTTATGGATGAGTATTGAATTATATCAAATTATTTCTCTGAATATTTTGAAAGAACTATATCATATTATTATATTAATATATTGTACTACATTGATAGATTTTCAGATAGTAATCCATCAACAATTCCTAAAATACTGCTTCCTTGATTCTTGATGTAACAGCCTCTTTAAATCAGTGTTTTATTGGCTGATATTTGATTAGGATTTTTGCTTCTAAGTTTGTTAATGAGACTATATTTTTATTATCATGGACTTGTCAAGTTTTGATATCAAAGCAATGCTGATTTCATAAAGAGTTGAGAAATATCATACTTTCAAGAATATTTGACCTTTTAATGATAGCCTCTCTGTTGTGTTTGTCCTGGTCTGACCAATTTGTCAAAATTTATAGACATCAATTAATATTTATTAACTGAGTAACTACTTTTACTATCAAAACTTACAATATAAAAATAAATCATATTACCATCATTCCATATATCCATTTAACCTTTTATGTTTTTTATCTTTGTATTTCTTCAAATATCAGTCGATATTTTCTTTTGACCCATGTCCCAGTTCACAGACATTCTCTGTTTACCTGTATGGAAACTGTAGTTTAACTCAATGATTTAGTTCTTAAATTCAGTTACAGTATTTTTCATTACATATTCATTAACAATTTATATTTAGTTCTTAAAATATTTTATACTTCTTATTAATCTCAATAACATTTCTTATTATTTACTCTGAATATCTACATTTCTTGGATTCTCTATAGGTCTCTTCTGTTGTCTGTTGTCACCTTGCTTTTCAGCGATACGTCACTGCCTCCTGAAATTATTTTTAATAATTATTTTTAATTGCACACTAGAAAATGTGCATAAAATATTACAAAGCTAAATTAATATCAAACTGATTTCTTTCAGAGAGAACTTATATCTACCTCTGATAAGTGACTATGCTAGGGAAACCGGCACTCTCAAAACACCTTAATTCCATCAACCTGAGACAATTTACATCTGAGTCAATCTCTTTGAAGTCCATCTATTTCTATTTATTCTCACTTCAAAAGGTTTAGTATTTTAGTATTTTTAACCAAAGGCTGTTTACCAAAGCTATCCTCTCCTTGGAAAACTCTCAATACCAAATTTGTATTTCATGAAGATCTTTGAGTTTGCCTAGTTAATTCAGGAAAAAATTGGGGGAGGGGGATGTCTCAAGCTTGAAAATTTAACATGAAACAGTTTAAGAGGAATTTTCTCTTTCTTTCATGAAAAGTCCTAAATTCTCTACAATACACCCATTTTCATATTCTTATATTTCTACATGTAAAATAGGTTAAAAATACAGGTTTGGATATGAAGTGAATATTAATAACATTAGTTTCCACATATCATTTTAAAAGGTAAATTTACCTATTCTGTATAGTTGGCCAAAGGCAATATAATAGTTAATTAGGTCTAGTTGTAGACCTAGATGTACATTTAGAATTTATTTCTTTCATGCCCTTCATGAGACTTCCAGCAACAAAATAACTTTAAGTATGTAATAACTTCTATAAAATAAAAATAAGCACACAAACATAAAAACCCCAAACAGGGACTGTTATTTATTCAGGTTTCTTAAAAATAAAACCTCAAGGACAAAAATACTACCTTAAGAAGCATAAATATTCAGTGATTTAAGCCTTTTGTTGACTTGATTATTTTAATTATACCCACACAATCTTTTTCATATCATTTACATATTCTGTGTGACCCACAAAAATATTACATATTCTCATGTGTTCTATAAGCAACCCTATCAATCTAATTTGAAAGTAGATCTATGTTCACCAATAAGATATTCAGGCATTCCTTGGGTGATATATACACAATAATCACATAAAACTGATTCTGATTTCCCAATACACTGTTGTCAATGTGTAGCTAGGGAAAAGCAAAAACTAGTTGTCAGGTCCAAATGAAGAAGACACCTCAACTCCTATAGTTCATTTCATTATTTACACATTTCACCGGGCAATTGTCATCCTTGACCAACAATGGAAGCTTCTTTCCATCACAGGAAACTTTACAATTCTACTGCTGCTGCTGCTGCTAAGTCGCTTCAGTCATGTCTGACTCTGTGTGACCCCATAGACGGCAGCTCACCAGGTTCCCTCGTCCCTGGGATTCTCCACGCAAGAACACTGGAGTGGGTTGCCATTTCCTTCTCCAATGCATGAAAGTGAAAAGTGAAAGTGAAGTTGTTCAGTCGTGTCCAACTCTTAGCGACCCCATGGACTGCAGCCTACTAGGCTCCTCCATCCTTGGGATTTTCCAGGCAAGAGTACTGGAGTGTGGTGCCATTGCCTTCTCTGTACAATTCTGCTAATATTGTGAAATATATGCTGCTGCTAACCACTCAGATATCACAAGCAGTAGGAGCTTCAGTGGGATTTTCATGCTATATATGAATTACTACAAGATTTACCAAAGCCTATATTTTTTGCCACTAATATTATCAAGTTGTAGTGGAGAAAGTCATTATCTTCTACACTATAGCTTAGATGACGGTGTTAATCTTTTAAGCCTAACAAAATAGTACTTTTATAAATCAAGTATAGTCTAGAAATGACACCAACTATTGAATTATAGATGTTCAGTTCAGTTCAGCAGTTGCTCAGTCATGTCCAACTCTTTGCGACCCCCATGAAATGCAGCATGTCAGGCTTCCCTGTCCATCACCAACTCCTGGAGCCTACTCAAACTCATGTCCATTGAGTCGGTGATGCCATCCAACCATCTGATGCTCTGCCATCCCACCATCTGATGCTCTGCCATCCCCTTCTCCTCCTGCCTTCAATATTTCCCAGCACCAGGGTCTTTTCCAATGACTCGGTTTTTCGCGTCAGGTGGCCAAAGTATTGGAGTTTCAGCTTCAGCATCAGTCCTTCCAATGAATATTCAGGATTGATTTCCTTTAGGATTGACAGGTTGGATCTCCTTGCAGTCCAAGAGACTCAAGAATCTTCTCCAACACTACAATTCAAAAGCATCAGTTCTTCAGTGCTCAGCTTTCTTTATAGTCCAACTGTCACATCCATATATGACTACTGGAAAAACCATAGCTTTGACTACATGGACCTTTGTTGGTAAAATAATGTCTCTGCTTTTTAATAAGCTGTTTAGGTTGGTCATAGCTTTCCTTCCAAGGAGCAAGCATCTTTTAATTTCATGGCTGCAGTCACCATCTGCAGTGATTTTGGAGCCCCCAAAATAAAGGCTCTCACTGTTTCCATTGTTTCGCCATTTATTTTCCATGAAGTGATGGGACCAGATGCCATGATCTTTGTTTTCTGAATGTTGAGTTTTAAGCCAACTTTTTCACTAGGATCAGAGAATTAAAGTAAAGAGACCAGGTACTGATATGTTTGCACAGAGAATGGATATATCAGGCATTTAATATATTACCTTAATGAATTCTTATAACAACTGTGTAAAGTAGACATAATATCCATTTTATATATGAATATCCTGAGGCTTACAAGAGTTAAATGACATTACAGAAATTATAGGTAATTACCGGCAAACCCAATATTTTAACTCAGGTTTGAATGACTCAAATCTGTGAAGGTTTCTGTTTCAAAGAGCTCTTTCACTGAATGATCTGTTTCAGCACTGATATAAATAATCCGTGTATCACACATTTTCAAATTATTAGCATTCAGTAGAATATGAATATACTGATTACTCCAAATGCATACTGATAATTCAATAGGCAATTTAGTGTTTTAGAGAACCTCAGGTTCATCTTTTTAAACAGAAGTAATTAAAGCTTATACATACATGTAGGACAATTCTGACAAAGCTTTGTAATTGGGCAGATTCTATTTAATAGTATTCTGCTTTACCTAGAAATAAATATCTCCACAACCCTAATTTTGAACATTACAAAAGCTCCATGGTTATTGGTACAAAGCTTTGAGACAGTGACCTGGAGCCCAAAGAAGAAATGCCATTGAAACAATACAACTGATTGATCAGAAAGTATTTAAAATTCCCTGTTATTTCCACAAGGGCCCAATCACACTGAGAACCAGTGGATGTGGAAAATTCTCTGGGCTTACAGCCTTGAACATGAGAATTACAGTCACACATGTGGTTATTATTAAAACTCGCTACAAATCAACACTGAATCTAAGCATTTTGTTCAATTTTAATTTAGACTGTTTTTTAATATTGTTAAATTTCCTAGTTCTGTAATAATATTATATTATATATGTGAATGAGAAAGAAAAAAAGATTTTAAGTATTTTCCTTTAAGTAACTTGACAAACTTGTAAGTGTTCTCTTCAGTTCAGTTGCTCAGTTGCGTCTCACTCTTTGTGACCCCATGAATCGCAGCATGCCAGGCCTCCCTGTCCATCACCAACTCCTGGAGTCTACCCAAACTCATGTGCATCAGAGCTGGTGATGCCAGCCAACCATCTCATCCTCTGTCATCCCCTGCTCTCCTGCCCCAAATTCCTCCCAGCATCAGGGTCTTTTCCAATGAGTCAACTCTTTGCATGTGCTGGCCAAAGTATTGGAGTTTCAGCCTCAGCATCAGTCCTTCCAATGAATACCCAGGACTGATCTCCCTTAGGATGGACTTGTTGGATCTCCTTGCAGTCTAAAGGAAACTAAAGAGTCTTCTCCAACACCACAGTTCAAAAGCATCAATTCTTTAGTGCTCAGCTTTCTTCACAGTCCAACTCTCACATCCATATATGACTACTGGAAAAACCATAGCCTTGACTAGACAGACCTTTGCCCATCTGGGGACTGAAACACAAAAGTAGGAAGTCAAGAAACACCTGGAGTAACAGGCAAATTTGGTCTTGGAGTACAGAATGAGGCAGGGCAAAGGCTAATAAATTTTGCCAAGAGAACACACTGGTCACTGCAAACACCCTCTTCCAACAACACAAGAGAAGTCTCTACACATGGACATCACCAGATGGTCAACACCGAAATCAGATTGATTATATTCTCTGCAGCACAAGATGGAGAAGCTCTATACAGCCAGCAAAAACAGGACCGAGAGCTGACTGTGGCTCAGTTCATGAACTCCTTATTGCCAAATTCAGACTGAAATTGAAGAAATCAGGGAAAACCACTAGACCATTCGGATATGACATAAATCAAATCCCTTATGATTCTACAGTGGAAGTGAGAAATATATTTAAGGGCCTAGATCTGATAGACAGAGTGCTGATAAACTATGGATGGAGGTTCATGACATTGTACAGGAGACAGGGATCAAGACCAACCCCATGGAAAAGAAATGCAAAAAAGCAAAATGGCTGTCTGAGGGGGCCTTACAAATAGATATGAAAAGAAGAGAAGTGAAAAGTAAAGGAGAAAAGGAAAGATATTTCCATATGAAAGCAGAGTTCCAAAGAATAGCAAGGAGAGATAAGAAAGCTTCCCTCAATTATCAATGCAAAGAAATAGAGGAAAACAACAGATTGGGAAACACTAGAGATCTCTTCAAGAAAATGAGAGATACCAGGGGAACATTTCATGCAAAGATTGGCTCAATAAAGGACAGAAATGGTATGGACTGAACAAAAGCAGAAGATATTAAGAAGAGATGGCAACAATACACAAAAGAACTTATACGAAAAAAATCTTCATGACACAGATAATCACAACGGTGTGATCACTCACCTAGAGCCAGACTTCCTGGAATGTGAAGTCAAGTGGGCCTTAGAAAGCATCACTACAAACAAAGCTAGTGGAGGTGATAGAATTCCAGTTGAGTTATTTCAAATCTTAAAAGATGATGCTGTAAAAGTACTGCACTCAATATGCCAGCAAATTTGGAAAACTCAGCAGTGGCTACAGGACTGGAAAAGGTCAGTTTTCATTCCAATCCCAAAGAAAGGCAATGCCAAAGAATGTTCAAACTACCACACAATTACACTCATCTCACACACTAGTAAAGTAATGCTCAAAAATCTCCAAGCGAGGCTTCAGCAATACATGAACCATGAACTTCCAGATGTTCAAGCTGGTTTTCAAAAAGGCAGAGGAACCAGAGATCAAATTGCCAACATCCACTGGATCATGGACAAAGGAAGAGAGTCCAGAAAAGCATCTATTTCTGCTTTATTGACTATGCCAAAGCCTTTGACTGTGTGGATCACAATAAACTGTGGAAAATTGTGAAAGAGATGGGAATACCAAACCACCTGACCTGCCTCTTGAGAAACCTATATACAGGTCAGGAAGCAACAGTTAGAACTGGACATGGAACAACAGACTGCTTCCAAATAGGAAAAGGAGTACGTCAAGACTGTATATTGTCACCCTGCTTATTTAACTTATATGCAGAGTACATCATGAGAAATGCTGGGCTAGAGGAAGCACCAGCTAGAATCAAGATTGCCGGAAGAAATAACAATTAGCTCAGATATGCAGATGACACCACCCTTATGGCAGAAAGTGAAGAGGAACTAAAAAGCCTCTTTATGAAAGTAAAAGAGGAGAGTGAAAAAGTTGGCTTAAAGCTCAACATTCAGAAAATGAAGATCATGGGATCTGGTCCCATCACTTCATGGGAAATAGATGGGGAAACAGTGAAAACAGTGCCAGGCTTTATTTTGGGGGACTCCAAAATCACTGCAGATGGTTATTGCAACCATGAAATTAAAAGACACTACTCCTTGGAAGGAAAGCATATTAAAAAGCAGTGGTGTTTTAGCGAGCCTGAAAAGCAGATCATATATTCTGTTTACAATAGAGGAATGCTAGAGTCTCTGTGGATTGACCATGCCTTTGGTCCATTTATATCAGCTTTTGCCTAACTCATATGCTCATTACCTCTATTAATGCTGGCTCTGTCACTGATATAATATTTAAGGGGGAAACTTCCAGCTTTTCTTCTATGGGTATTTATATCTACTCATTCAGTACTAAGAGTTGATTATATAGCATTCTGTGATGTGAGAACTGGAGGAAAATAAAATTAACAATCAGGACAAATCCCAAGTTAAATGACAGAAGAAAATTCACCCTGCTTTTTAAAAATTCAATTAGTCGCATGGCTTATCCAATGGCTTAGAACCACACTCATATCCCTTTACCCTAGCACAAGTTTAGTCAGATATGCTTAGGCCACTGAATACATTTTACAAAGGAAGAAATAGGGAAGGAAGGAAGGAAGGAGAGAGAGAGGGAGGGAGGGAG
>SJYQ01001297.1:721962-744419 GCA_006410935.1 Redunca redunca | reverse complement strand
TCTATCTTACAAAAACATAAGCAGTTTGACTGCTCATTCTAAAGGCCCACACAATGTAGATTCTCATTTTGCATTTTTATTTTATTTTGGAGTTGTTTTTTGTTTCTGTCTTTCTGTTCATCCAATTTCCTTACCATTAACTTTAAATCACTCTTACTAGTATGGTTTTGGCAGTGCTTTTTAAATGGACTTGAAAATCCCTCAATAACTAAGGGGCAAAATAAAACATTGACTAGGGACATTTTAAAGTCAATATCCTTAGAATTAACTGTCTAAAGCTCTTAGATCTACTTCTCTATTTTTTCTTCAACTTATCTAGGATTTTCACAAAAACAACAAATTGTTCATTAGTAACTCTGAAAATTCTTGCCAAGCTATACTCATTCCCTTTTGTTTCTGTGCTGTGTTTCATAACCCAGAAATTATTAGGAAAGTAATCCAAATTGAATTAGAAAGATAATGAACCTAATTATTCATTGTTTCACCAAACTGGCTATGCACTCTGCCCTGGCAGTTTACTATATAAGATAAACAAGATGTAGTGCCTAATATCAAAGTGTGCTATGGTGGGCTTCCCAGGTAGCCCAATGGTAAAGAATTTGCCCGTCTGTTCAGGAGACCCAAGAGTCTGATCCTTAGGTGGGGAAGATCCTCTGGAGGAGGGTATGGCAACCTGCTCCTGTATTCTTGCCTGGAAAATTCCATGGACAAAGGAGCCTGGCACGCTACAGTTCATGGAGTACCAAAGGGTCAGACAAGACTGAGTGGCTGAGCAAACACAGTCGCTATTATCAAAGAGCATAACATACACCAGAACCTTCCCAAACTGGTAAGGGCTATGATGGGGTGAAACATCCACCATTCAGGGCCTGATAGCTTACAGTGAATGATGTCAGATTTGTGATCTCTGAAGAAGATTTAGCTTCAGGATCAGGGACCAGGCTTGATCACTCAGAGCTTTTGTGTGGCAGAAGTTTTATTCCAGTGAAAAAGGACAGAGGAAGCTTCTGACATATACATCAGAAGAGTGCCCCCCTTGCCAGTCTTAACAAGGCCTTATCTACCTTTACCAGATCCACTCCCACAACATACATCTTAAATTAAAAGATTAGAACTAACAATAGAAAGGTCTTAGCAGACCCACTCCCATAACATAAGTCTTAAGATAACAAGATTAATCAGAAGGTTCTTGTTAAGGAGAAACATGTCCTCAACCAAAACACATTGTTGTTATATAATCATTAACACAGAGCTTAAGGAAAAGCATACCCTTGAGCAAGATGAGTTGCTGTGTTATGTAATCATTAGCTCTGGGCTTAAAGAAAGTTATTCTTAAAGACATCATAACAACTCAGAGTTCAAGAGATAAAATCTCTTGGGTGACTATGACAAAGTAATGTAGGAAAAAAAGTTTGTCCCTTTTCTCCAACTTGAGTCCTGTACCTCTTTCTCCTGCTCAAGGGCCCTTGACTCCTTATCAAACTACCTAAAAATTAACTCTCTCAAGTCCAAAGATGAGGTTCCCTTTCTAGTCACTGTGGGTTAAGGAAGTCTCTCTAAAAAATAAAGTGATATGCAAAACCAGTCTTAAAAGAAGGTTGGAACCAAAGTGGAAGAATTTAAAAAAAAAAAAAAGCATTCTACACAAAGAGTAACAAGGAAGCCAAGGTTCAGAGGTGGAAAAGAACATAGTAGTCTCAAGGAATGCTGGGTCATTCTTGGCAGCAAGGTGATCTTTCTTATATTAAGCTGAAGATTTAAGGATAGGTTTAGAGAGTGAGAGTTTCTATAATCTTGGAGAAGTAAGCATTAGGAAATGAAGTGAAAGTCTCTCTGCTACTACTGCAGCTAAGTCACTTCAGTCATGTCCGACTCTGTGTGACCCCATAGACGGAAGCCCACCAGGCTCCCCCATCTCTGGGATTCTCCAGGCAAGAACACTGGAGTGGGTTGCCATTTCCCTCTCCAATGCATGAAAGTGAAAAGTGAAAGAGAAGTCATTCAGTTGTTTCCGACTCTTAGTGACCCCATGGACTACAGCCTACCAGGCTCCTCCATCCATGAGATTTTCCGGGCAAGAGTACTGGAGTGGGTACCCATTCCCTTCTCCAGGGGAAGCATTCAGTTCTATTCAGTTCAGTTGCTCAGTCCTGTCCAACTCTTTGCAACCCCGTGGACTGCAGCATGCCAGGCCTCCCTGTCCATCACCAACTCCTGGATTTTACCCAAACTCCTGTCCATTAAGTTAGTGTTGCCTTCCAACCATCTCATCCTCTGTCATCCCCTTCTCCTCCTGCCTTCAATCTTTCCCAGCATCAGGGTCTTCTCAAATGAGTCAGCTCTTTGCATCAGGTGGCCAAAGTATTGGAGCCTCAGCTTCAACATCAGTCCTTCCAATGAACACCCAGGACTGATCTTTAGGATAAACTGGTTGGATCTCCATGCAGTCCAAGGGACTCTCAAGAGTCTTCTACAACACCACAGCTCAAAAACATCAATTCTTTGGCTCAGCTTTCTTTATAGTCCAACTATCACGTTCATACGTGACTACTGGAAAAACCATAGTCTTGACTAGACAGACCTTTGTGGGCAAAGTAATGTTTCTGCTTTTTAATATGCTGTCTAGGTTGGTCACAACTTTTCTTCCAAGGAGTAAGCATCTTTTAATTTCATGGCTGCAGTCACCATCTGCAGTGATTTTGGAGCCCAAAAAATAAAGTCAGCCACAGTTTCTACTGTTTCCCCATCTATTTGCCATGATGTGATGGGACCAGATGTCATGATCTTAGTTATCTGAATGTTGAGCTTTAAGCCAATTGTTTCACTCTCCTCTGTCACTTTCATCAAGAGGCTCTTTAGTTCTTCTTCACTTTCTGCCATAATGGTGGTGTCATCTCCATATCTGAGGTTATTGATATTTCTCCTGGCAATCTTGATTCCAGCTTTTTTCCTTAGGAAGGATCTTATTAAATGAGTTAATGCATATAAAACTCCTAGGATGACAAATCTGATGTAAAGAAAATATTTAATAGATGTTGGCTATCGTTATGCATGAGAAGATCCCCTGGAAGAGGGCATGGCAACTCATTCCAGTATTCCTGCCTAGAGAATCCCCAAGGACAGAGGAGACTGGCAGGCTACATTCCATGAGGTTGCACAGAATCGGACACAACTGAACAACTAAGCACAGCACACATCATTATGCATAGCAGTACTGCTTTACAAAATTATAATTTTGATCACCTACTGTTATGGGCTAAATGGTTATGTATTCCACTCCCTAAATTCATATATTGAAATCATAAGCCCTCTACCCCCATGTGATAGTATTAAGCAGTAGGGCCTTTGGAAGTGATTAAGTCATGAATTGAATTCAGTTCAGTTGCTCAGTCATGTCCAACTCTTTGTGACCCCATGGACTGCAGCATGCCAGGCTTTCCTGTCCATGACCAACTCCCAGAGTTTACTCAAACTCAAGTCCATTGAGTAGGTGATGCCATCCAACCATCTCATCTTCTGTCGTCCCCTTCTCCTCCCACCTTTAATCTTTCCCAGGATCAGAGTCTTTTCAAATGAGTTAACTCTTCACGTCAGGTAGCCAAAGTATTAGAGTTTCAGCTACAGCATCAGTACTTGCAATGAACACCCAGGACTGATCTCCTTTAGGATGGGCTGGTTGGATCTCCCTGCAGTCCAAGGGACTCTCAAGAGTCTTCTCTAACATGACAGCTCAAAAGCATCAATTCTTTGGCACTCAGTTTTCTTTATAATCCAACTCTCACATCCATACATGACCACTGGAAAAACCATAGCCTTGACTAGATAGACCTTTTTTGACAAAGTAATGTCTCTGCTTTTTAATATACTAGGTTGTTCATAACTTTTCTTCCAAGGAGTAATCGTCTTTTCATTTCATAGCTGCAGTCACCATCTGGACTGATTTTGGAGCCCCCCAAAATAAAGTCTGCCACTGTTTCCCCATCTATTTCCCATGAAGTGAGTTAGTGCCCTTATAAAAGAAACCCCAAGAGCTCCCTAGCCCCTTCTGCCATGTGAGGACACAGAGTGAAGATGCCTGTCTATGAATCAGGATGCAGGCCTACACCAGACACTAAATCTGCTGACACCTTCATTTTGGACTTCTCAGCCTGCAGATTTATGAGAAATACCAGCTACCTGGTATATGGTATTTTGTCATAGCAGCTCAGACATACTAAGACATCTACCTATTAAAAGAAACTGAGTAGAAGGGATGAGATAAGTTGGTAAACTATACTTGGAGATATGTTAGTAAAGACAGATATTATGCAATCATTTATCAAAATTAATTTATGGAGATGAATAAATACAAAGTTGGAATGTGGCCTCATTAATTAGGAACAGATGATAATGTGGCCTTTTTGAAGCCAGCTTCCTATTACCTTAGGACCAATTTAGTACAATTATTGTTGATGAGTTTATTTTCTCTGTGCATTTAAAAAAAAACACACCCAACTACAGTTATTTCATGAGTTAAACTGAGTTCAAAAAAGGTGATTAAATTTGATATTGCAACCACCAGCTGTTTAATTCAATCATACCTCATTGTAAAATGCTTCCCCATCACAAGAATCCAGCTTTACTGCAGGTTGAATCATGTTTCCCCATAGGTATTTTTGTTCTGTTGCTTTTTCTCACTGTTGTTATATCAGAAGTAGAAAACATGATGGAGCAAAACTCATTTTTGTTTAAATGTTAATGTGTTTTGTTTATCTTCTAAGTATCACTTGTGTGATAGACGGCTGTAGCTCAATATGATACACATGTGCACTTTTCCAGAAATTACATTTTGTAAGAGTATAAAAAGAGACTATATATATATATATATATATATATATATATATGGACCTTTAAAAATAAGTAGGAACTTGAAATGTTCCTCAGTTTGATGGAAAACAAAGCATTCAGATTCTATGAACAAAATCAGAGAGAAAATACCTCTGGCTGGCTAAAATAAATATAAACATCCTTGTCACCTTTTAGAACATATGCTTCCTGTTGAAAGGAAGCATCTCTGAACATTACTAGATCGTAACAATTATTCCTTAAACAAAACTGGGTATATATGGCCAACTTTATCCAGAAGAAAACATAAAGCTCTTCAGAAAGAAAGTTTGTTCCCCAGAACTTTCAGTTCTACGTATCTATAGTGATAGCTGACTTGATAAACTCTTACTTTTTAGCTTCTTGTTAATAGATTTTTAAGAAACACAATTCATTGAGTAATTACTATATACCATGTATCATGTCAAGTATCAGATGTATGCTTTATAAGGACTTCCTCATAATTCCACCCCTCCTGAGGCAATAATTCCCTAAGTTTTGAGTATCCAGTGCAAGAGTGTCTTTACTTTCTGCCTACCTTGAGTCCAAAATTATTCCACTGTTGCTATACAGTTAAAATGATGCCAAAGTCATCATAGAATATATAACCCTTAAGCAAGTGGGGAAGTTGAGTGAAGGTATTATTTGTGATAAAAATAATTAACAACAAAGTGACTGCTGGGAGTAAGCTGTGCACATGTTTCTTATGGACCTCTTGTGAACCAGGATTTGTAGAAGACCACGAAATAATGCCATGAAGTTATATATGCTATGATAATATTTTGTACTCTGTAATGTCACTAAAATGGGGCCAGTCTTCTTGTATCACTTGTTAATTTAACTCAGTTATATCCCAGCTCATTCAAAGGTCCTAACTTACCCACTTCTAGGTTCTCTGTGTGTGTGTGTGTGTGTGTGTATAATATACATATGGCTCTGTTTTAAAAGATGGAGAAGTAGGAAAAAAAGAAGCATTTATTAATTCCTAGTATATGTCACCCTGCTTGTTTAACTTATATGCAGAGTACATCATGAGAAATGCTGGGCTGGAAGAAGCACAAGCTGGAATCAAGATTGCCAGGAGAAATATCAACAACCTCAGATATGCAGATGACACCACCCTTATGGCAGAAAGTGAAGAGGAACTAAAAAGCCTCTTGATGAAAGTGAAAGAGGACAGTTTAAAAGTTGGCTTAAAGCTCAACATTCAGAAAATGAAGATCATGGCTTCTGGCCCCATCACTTCATGGGAAATAGATGGGGAGACAGTGGAAACAGTGTCAGACTTTATTTTGGGGGGCTCCAAAATCACTGAAGATGGTGACTGCAACCATGAAATTAAAAGACACTTACTCCTTGTAAGGAAAGTTACGACCAACCTAGATAGCATATTAAATAGCAGAGACATTAATTTGCCAACAAAGGTTTGTCCAGTCAAGGCTATGGTTTTTCCAGTGGCCATGTATGGATGTGAAAGTTGGACTGGGAAGAAAGCTGAGCACCAAAGAATTGGTGCTTTGAACTGTGGTGTTGGAGAAGACTCCTGAGAGTCTCTTGGACTGCAAGGAGATCCAACCAATCCATTCTGAAGGAGATCAGCCCTGGAATTTCTTTGGAAGGAATGATGCTAAAGCTAAAACTCCAGTACTTTGGCCACCTCATGCGAAGAGTTGACTCATTGGAAAAGACTCTGATGCTGGGAGGGATTGGGGGCAGGAGGAGAAGGGGACGACAGAGGATGAGATGGCTGGATGGCATCACTGACTCATTGGACATGAGTTTGAGTGAACTCCAGGAGTTGGTGATGGACAGGGAGGCCTGGAATGCTGCCATTCACGGGGTCTCAGAGTCAGACATGACTGAGCGACTGAACTGAACTGTCACAACTTGTACTAGGTTCTTTCATATACAGTATTAATTCTGTTTTACAGTAGAGAAGAAAACATCTTAATAAATTTGCCTGAAGTCTTCCTGTCATATAAGCAGCAGTGATAAGGATCAAGCCTTCTAACACTAAATTCAGAATCCTAAATTCACCATGGTCTTGAAGTGTGGTACCTTTTCCTCCATACAACAGAGCAGTGATTTAAAAAAAAAAAAAAAAAATCTCTGCAATCTCCAAGTTTTTATTCAACAAAACATGGATGGGAGGGGTGGGAGTTGTCTTTATCTGCCAGCAATGGAGTTTTAAGGAGGAACCACCTGTATTAGCTATCTAGTGCTGAACAAAAAATTACAAACTTAAAAGTGATAAACTTTAAAAGTGCCTTGAGCACGTTTATTATGTCACAGTTTCTGTATTCAGGGATCTGCTCATGGCCTAGTTGGATTTTCCTCAAGGTTTCAACCAGTGTGTTGGCCAGGGCTGGGTTTTCATCTGGGTCTCCCCCAAGGAAAGATCTGCTTTCACACTGTAGATGTTGACAGCTTTTGGTTCCTCAAGGTTGCCAAAATGAGACACCTCAGTTTCTTGGCTGCTGCCAGGCTGAAGCTACACTCAGCTTCTTGTCACCCTCACCCCCCTTATGGGTGCTCAAGACATGACAATTCACTTCTTTAAAGGTAGTAGAAGAGAGCCCCCTAATAAGACAGATGTTACCATCTTATGTAACAGAATTCAGTGCAGATCATCAATCATGTATGTCACATCATTTTTGTCATAATGGATTGGTTAGGAGCAAATCATAGGTTCTACACACATTTAAGGGGTAGGGATCACAGGAGAATGAACATGGGGAAGTGGGGATCATGGGGCTACCGTAGAGACCATCCACTATACCACCTGTTAATTAGTTTTTAAATGAGTTTAATAATGAGTTATAAATGAGTTTAATACAATTTTCTCCTTTATAAAACAGGAATATTAACTGTAATCGTTCCCCGAGCTGTATTAAGTACCACAAATAGAGTGGCTTAAATAATAGAAATTGACTTTTCTCAGTCCTGGAGGCTAAAAGTCCAAGATCAAGGTGAACAGGGCTATTTTTTTCTGGGGATGGGGAAGGATATTCTGTTCCATTAATCTCCCCTAGCTGCATGTGGGTTGCTGGCATCTTTGGTGTCTTTTGGCTTGCAGAAGCATCACCCTAATCCCTGCCTTCATATTTACACACCTTTTCCCGGTGTTCCTGTCGGTTCAATTCCACCTTTGCATAAGGACCCTGATTACACTGGGGTTGTTGTTGTTCACACTCTAAGTCCTGTCTGACTCTTTGTGACCCCATGGACTGCAGCATGCCAGGCTTCTCTGTCCTCTTCTATCTCCTGGAGTGTGCTGAAACTCATGTCCATTGAGTTGGGGATACCATCCAACCATCTCATCCTCTGTTGCCCCCTTCTCTTCTTGCCGTCAATCTTTCCCAGCATCAGGGTCTTTTCCAATGAGTTGGCTTTTCATATCAGGTGGCCAAAGTACTGGAGCTTCAGCTGCAGCATCAGTCCTTCCAATGAATATTCAGGGTTTATTTTCTTCAGAATTAACTTGTTTGCTGTCCAAGGGACTCTCAAGAGTCTTCCCCAGCACCACAATAAAAAAGCATCAATTCTTCAGGGCTCGGCCTTCTTTATGGACCAACTTTCACATCTATACATGACTACTGGAAAAACCATATCTCTGACTACACGAACCTTTGTTGGCAAAGAGATGTCTCTGTTCTTTTCACTCTATCTAGGTTTCCAATAGCTTTTCTTCCAAGGAGCAAGTGTCTTAATTTCATGGCTGCAATCACCATTTGTAGTGATTTTGGAGCCCAAGAAAATAAAATCTTTCATTGTTTCCACTTTTTCCCCTTCTACTTGCCATGAAGTGATGGAACTGGAGACCATTATCTTAGTTTTTTGAATGCTGAGTTTCAAATCAGCTTTTTCACTCTCCTCTTTCACCCTCATCAAGAGGCTCTTTAGTTCCTCTGCACTGTCTGCATTAGAGTGGTATCATCTGCATATCTGAGGTTGTTGATATTTCTCCCAGCAATCTTGTTTCTAGCTTATGATTCATCCAGCCTGGTATTTCCTATGATATACACTGCATAGAAGTTAAATAAGCAAGGTGAAAGTATACAGACTTGTCGTACTCTTTTCCCAATTTTGAACCAGTCAGTTGTTGCATATCTGATTCTAACTGTTGCTCCTTGACCCACATACAGCTTTCTCAGGAGACAGGTAAGATGGTCGTACTCCCATCTCCTCAATAATTTTCTACAGTTTGTTGTGATCCACACAGTCAAAGATTTTAGCATAGTCAATGAAGCAGAAATAGATGTTTTCCTGGAATTCCTTTGCTTTCTTCATGATCCAACAAATGTTGGCAATTTGATCTCTGGTTCCTCTGCCTCTTCAAAACCCAGTTTGTACATCTGGAAGTTCTAGTTTCACATACTCCTAAAGCCTAAATCACTGGATTAGGACCCACCTTAATAATCTTATTTTAAGTTGATTTCCTAAGTAAATGTGCTATTGTCAAATAAGTCACATTCTGAGGTACTATTATGGGTTAGGACGTAAGCATATGAATTTTGGGGAGACACAATTCACCTAATATTACTGATACCCATCATCAGGCTGGTTTGGAAGATTAGTGATTTATTTTAAGTCTTAGTACATTGTGTTTCACATGATAACTTCTTAGTAAATATGGGGTTATGATTATAATTAATTTTGGGTCTCATATTTTAAGACTCATTTTTCAAAGAGATGTCTTTAGAAGACATCTTATATCACTTCTAATCATGGGCCAAAGATGCTGAGCTGAGAATAAAAGGTCATTATATCCCTCAATAAATTTAAAAACCTTCCAGTCACTTCCCTACAAGGCTAGCTGAGAAGTGCCCTTCCCAAAAACACATCCTCACCATCCTCTGACCAAGAGAAGCCCCACTAGGATCCAGAGGGCAAAAGAGTTTGCCTTTGAAAGAATGCAGTGTTCCTGAATTTTGAAGAAGGATGTCTTTTTTCCCCAAAGCCAAAAGCATCTTTATGAATAAGGAATAAAGATCATTTAATGTCTTAACCTGCTCAAGCTGGCAAAATAAAATTACATAGTTAATTTAGGGTAGCTTAACAGAATTTTAACAGAATTTGGAGAAGGAAATGGCAACCCACTCCAGTGTTCTTGCCTGGAGAATCCCAGGGACAGGGGAGCCTGGTGGGATGCCATCTATGGGGTCGCACAGAGTCGGACATGACAAAAGCAACTTAGCAGCAGTAGCTTAGCAACAGAATTTTGCTGACTGTATAGAGCTTCTCCATCTTTGGCTGCAAAGGATATAATCAATCTGATTTTGGTGTTGAACATCTGGTGATGTCCATGTGTAGAGTCTTCTCCTGTGATGTTGGAAGAGCCGGACATCCTGGAATGTGAAGTCAGGTGAACCTTAGGAAGCATCACTATGAACAAAGCTAGTGGAGGTGATGGAATTCCACTTGAGCTATTTCAAATTCTAAAAGATGATGCTGTGAAAGTGCTGCACTCAATATGTCAGCAAATTTGGAAAACTCAGCAGTGGCCACAGGACTGGAAAAGGTCAGTGTTCATTCAAATCCCAAAGAAAGGCAATGCCAAAGAATGCTTAAACTACTGCACAATTGCACTCAACACACACTAGTAAAGTAATGTTCAAAATTCTCGAAGCCAAGCTTCAGCAATATGTGAACAGTGAACTTCCAGACGTTCAAGCTGGTTTTAGAAAAGGCAGAGGAACCAGAGATCAAATTGCCAACATCTGCTGGATCATCGAAAAAGCAAGAGAGTTCCAGAAAAACATCTATTTCTGTTTTATTGACTATGCCAAAGCCTTTGACTGTGTGGATCACAATAGACTGTGGAAAATTCTGAAAGAGATGGGAATACCAGAACACCTGACCCGCCTCTTGAGAAATCTGTATACAGGTCAGGAAGCAAGAGTTAGAATTGGACATGGAAAACAGACTGGTTCCAAATAGGAAAAGGAGTACATCAAGGCTGTATATTGTCACCCTGCTTATTTACCTTATATGCAGAGTACATCATGAAAAATACTAGGTTGGAGGAAGCACAAGCTGGAATCAAGATTGCCAGGAGAAATATCAGTAACCTCAGATATGCAAATGACACCACCCTTATGGCAGAAAGTGAAGAGGAACTAAAAAGCCTCTTGATGAAAGTGAAAGAGGAGAGTGAAGAAGTTGGCTTAAAGCTCAACATTCATAAAACTAAGATCATGGCATCCAGTCCCATCACTTCATGGCAAATAGATAGGGAAATAGTGGCTGACTTTATTTTTCTGGGCTCCAAAATCACTGCAGATGGTGATTGCAGCCATGAAATTAAAAGATGCTTACCCCTTAGAAGGAAAGTTATGACCAACCTATACAGCATATTAAATAGCAGAGACATTATTTTGCCAACAAAGGTCCATCTAGTCAAGGCAATGGTTCTTCCAGTAGTCATGTATGGATGTTAGAGTTGGACTATAAAGAAAGCTGAGTGCCAAAGAATTGATGCTTTTGAACTGTGGTGTTGGAGAAGACTCGAGAGTCCCATGGACTGCAAGGAGATCCAACCCGTCTATTCTAAAAGAGATCAGTCCTGGGTGTTCATTGGAGGGACTGATGTTGGAGCTGAAACTCCAATACTTTGACCACCTGATGAAGAGCTGACTCATTGGAAAAGACCCTGACGCTGGGAAAGATTGAGGGCAGGAGGTGAAGGGGATGACAGAGGATGAGATTGTTCGATGGCATCACCAACACAATGGACATGGGTTTGGGTGGACTCTGGAAGTTGTTGATGGACAGGGAGGCCTAGCGTGCTGTGTTTCATGGGGTCACAGGGAGTCGGACATGACTGAGCAACTGAACTGAACTGATCTAGCAGAATTTTATTCTGGGAAGTTTAAATTAATAGAATATAAGTTAAATTATAACTTGAGTTTGTAACTTTAATCCAAAGTATTGTTGTAGTTCTTCAGTTTTAAATGTAAGTTGTTTGAATAAGTGGAATTTATTTTCTCACAGTTCTGGAGGTGAGAAGTCTGAGATCAGGGTGCCATTATGGCTGGGTTCCGGCAAAGGCAGTCTTGCTGATTTTTAGAGGACTGCCTTCTTACTGTGTGCTCATGTGGCCTTTCCTGAGTGCCCCCAGTGCCTGCAATGAAGAGAATGAAAGAGCAAGTTCTCTGGTATCTCTTTTTATGAGGGCATTATTCCCACCATGAGAACCACAACCTCATTACTTCATGTAAGTATTTCCCAAAGTCTCCATCTCCAATACTAACACCTTGGAGGCTAGAACTTCAACATATGAATTGTGCAGAGACACAAACATTCAGTTCCTAAGAGTTAGTTTTGCAGAGTGAGAGCCTTAAGTGGACAAGGATTGAATTTCCCCTGATGACTTTGGCTCATTCTTCTCCTCCTCATCTTCCAATGCCAGTTGTCCACCATATTAATGAACGATCCTCTTGTAAAAGCATGTTCTAGACAAGTGCCACTGAGGTGTGAGTGAAAGGGACAGGATGGCTCAAGTCTAATCATTTTCTAAGGCGTTCATATCATCTATGGAAGACCCTGGAACTTTTTCTTCAAAGCTTGGTAAAGCAGTAGCATTTGCATTGGGCTCCTCTAGCATTCTGCTAATTGCAATTATCAGTTGACAGGTCAACATCAATCCTACTGGTGGAGGAGTGACAGTTTTGAAAATGGTAACTATTAGTCAATCCCTTGAAGTTTCCACCTTTAGCTTTGAAGTTAATCTCCTCAACACCCATGAGGTGAAGAAGGGAGGCAAAATCTTCCCTTGAGAACACTGTACTTCTGCAACAGCTGAGCTTCCTCCCACACAAGCCACTACCTACATTAACAGAAAAATAATTTAGTAGCATAGCATTTCTCCTGTTTGGTGCCTCTCACCGAGCTTAACAGTGACATGACACCAACAGCTGATGTTTAATCTGACAATGTGTGGGATACTAAACAGATTTTGTTCCCAGATGTGGGCTTTAGTCATCAAACCATACACTGGGCAATTAACACTACTATGTAATATGAATTATTGACAAGAATAGAACAATGGCCTTAGCAAGCATCAAAACTACCTGGAGGGGCTTTTTATTCTTAGATCTCTGGGTTTCTGATTTAGTACGTTTGAATAGGGCCTGAGAATTTGCCTTTTAAACAGATTCCTAGATAGTGCTGCTGCAGCTAGTCCTGGGACCACTCTTTGAGAACCACCAGCATATTCTAAACCTAGTGCCTCATACATTCTCCCATAAGATAATAAATTTTCCATCATGTTGGTTTATTCATATCCAGCAAAATATTAAATCTTCACAAATGTTAAGATTTCAAGTCTATTTTACACTTGATTTTTAATTAATGTTTTACACTTTTTTTCTATTCTTCTATGCAGTATTTTTTAAAATACATGTAGATTTATTGACACAGCACTAGATTTCAGTGTAATAAGCACAGAGTTCTGGTGTGCATTTCACAATCGCTTGCTGTTACATATACCAATGGAACAAATTGACATCTACTTTTATTTATAAGATTAAAATGCATTTAAATTATGTAGGATAACTTTCCTGTTATCCATACCAAATATTCTGTTTTACTTTTAATCTTACTTTAGTTTTATTGAATTGGGAGCAATTTTTTTTTTTTCCTTTAAAATACTACAGGTAAATTCTGAACTTAGAGGAAAGGCTATCAGAACTTTAGTTACAGCAGTAGGGGCAACAGGGCTCTGTTATCTAGTGTGTTAATTATTTATTCACACCTGGTTCACCACTGATTAACAAAACCTATTAAGGCCTTCCCTTGAAGACCTTGCTGTTGACATGTATTTGCAGCTGTTGTTGATTTTTTTCCAAATTAGCACATTATGTGTTTGGAAAACAGACAAAAAAACAGCTGCAGTGTCTGAATGCATTTATTATGTACTCTTCTCAAAATGCTATTTAGGTTTACTATTAAATGATGAAGTCAGAGTGAAATGCACAATTAACTCTGCACTTCTAGTACTTACGGGTCTAGCAGAAACAGAATACGAGGGAGTCACATTAAAACTTCAGCCTTCATTTTTGAAATGGATTCTATAAACTTCAGAAGCCAACTACTCAACAATATGCATTAAAAACAAGTGTCACTCTATAGTAGTTTCCCTTTCAGGTCAGCAAAGAGGTAAAATAATTTAAAATACAGATGGCTTTAGCTGGACTTAAATGTTTATTAAAATAGCATTACCTTGACTTTCATATTATGCTATGCTGAATACTTTATTGGTCTTATAGTCCCTCCTAAATCCATCTAGTTTCAGGCTATAGTAATAAGATATAATTTTTAAAGACTGGGTTAATAGCTGAAAAATATTTTTTATATATAAGATCTTTATTGTTGCTGCAATAAAGCAGCAACAAGCAAAGTATCTTTCTGAAGTAAACTATCTGGCCTTTAGCAGAGTTCAGAAATCATTCCGTCTCTAAAGAGGCAAGTACACATAGGCAGAAGACAACTGTCCAAAAGTCAAATGATTATTCTCTTTCATCCCCAGATATTGTGCAGACTCATTCTTCTCACAGGGAAAGTAAACAGGACAAGGAGAGAAGTGAAGGAGTCTTGAATTAGATTTGATTGAACCCATCTTTGCTCCCTTAACCTATACTCCAAAATCATGAAAAACTGGTTATTCTTGCTGATCTGTCCTCTATTACAAGTTCCACTTTCCAGTAGAGAAGCTACGGCATGGAGGACAGACGGTGTAACAGGTGGGCCTTCTTCCATTATCATTGCAAGCCCTGACAATACCACTTTCTTCCAGTTCCTAATTCCATGAAGATGTGCAAAGCTTTTTCAAACTGTAATACTGAAAATACACACATTCATCTTTATCAGAGACAGGTGTTGTCTAATTAGCATCCTCTGTTTACTTCATGGTTCTTGTCAACGATATGCTTACTAGATCAGACATACACATCTGCTCATGTTATTAATTATGCTGAAAAATACAAAATCATTTTAAAGCACCGTAATACAGTGTAAGAATATAGCCCTCTGTTCATGCTGACTCCTAAACCTGAGACAAACTTCAAGTGGTTCTGTGCCTACATGATATTTGGCTATGTTAACCAAGTTGTTGAATGGAAGCTAAATAATAAACAGATGCTATCTATCTTAAGCAAAAAATAATAAATGTATTGGTAGCTCACAGAGTTACTAGGAGACTGGAAAACTAGAAAACCAAGAAAAGCAAAGCAGATCTGGAGGGCCCAACTGTACAGAATACATTGTCATATACCATCAGTACAAAGAAATACATCATCTTTGCCCAATTTTCTCCATATGAAAAATTCTCAGTAGAAACTTTTGATAGACAAAATCATTCAATAGTGCACATCCATCCAGTTGGCATAGAAACATATACCTTGGGAAGTAGGACACTTCTTCTTGCCAAAAAATACACAATTGAGAATTCCCTAAATATTAAGCAGAAGGGTTACATATTTGTAGGGAAAAGAACAAGTACACTCCCCATTTTCAAAGCTCAGCTTAATCCTCATGAAAAAGATGCTTCAGATTTCTAACATAAATTTTCTTTGAGTGAAATGTCCACTAAGAAAAGGGAAAATAAGAGAAGATGAGTACTTATATTGAAGGATTCATGCTAGAAATGTACTAATCAAACTTAAACTTGTCTATCTTTGTCCCCCATGTCTTCCACTGGTCAAAATAGATAGCTAGTATTACTTCCACTTCTTGTACATGTCATGAATTTTGTACTTCATAACAGCAGGTAAACAAATCTGACAGCCTCCATCACCAAGAAAACAATTATTGCTAAGGAATTTGCAAAGAGTCGGATTTGACTTAGTGACTAAAAACAACATTTCCTTTGGATGATTGGTAAGAACTTGTGGCCATATGGGATAAGAGAAAGAGCTAAAAGAAGTTCAGATACTCACGTAAAGTAGACTGTGAACTAAAAATTTTAGGAAGTACTAGTCAAAAAATATGAAGGATATACCAGTTATTTTTTCTAGTTTTATTGAAATACTGTTGACATATAACATTGTATTAGTTTAAGGTGTACATGATGACTTGATACATGTATATATTGCAAAGTGATTTATCATAATAAGTTTAGTTAATTTCTATCACCTCACATAGTTATTTTCCTCTTGTGAGAGAAATTTTAGTATCTACTCTTTTGGCAACTTTCAAATATAGAATACATACTTATAAGTTAGATTCACAACGTTGTACATTACATCCCAAAAACTTATCTATCTTTTACCTGAAAGCTTCATGTCCTTTCACTCATTTCCCTCATATCTACTCCCATCTCTGACAATCACCATCCATTTATCTGTTCTTTGTTCCTATGATCTATTATTGGGTGGAGGTGGATTTCAAACTATAAGTGAAATCATTTGGCTTTCTCTGTGTGACTTATCTCATTTAGCATAATGTCTTCAAGATCCACCCATGTTTCATCAATGGTGGATTTCCTTCTTTATACTGCTGAATAGCATTTCATTAAATATATATATATATATGTATATGTGTATATATATGTTATCATTCATTCATGAATGAACACAGCTTGTTTCCATGTCTTGGCTAATATAAATAATATGGCTATTAACATGAATGTGCAGATATTTCTTCATGATTTCTATTTTTAATTTTTTCAAATATATACACAGAAGTTGAATCACTGGATCATATGGCAGTTCTATTTTAAATTTGGGGCTGAGCCTTCATACTGTTTTCCACAGTGGCTGTGCCAACTTACACTTCTACTAACTAAGGATTCACTTTCACCACAATGTCATCAAAAATTGCTATCTCTTGTCTTTTTGACGGTGACCATACTAACAAGCGGAGAAAGCAATGGCACCCCACTCCAGTACTCTTGCCTGGCAAACCCCATGGACAGAGAAGGCTGGTAGGCTGCAGTCCATGGGTTCGCTAGGAGTTGGACACTACTGAGCTACTTTACTTTCACTTTTCACTTTCATGCATTGGAGAAGGAAATGGCAATGCACTCCAGTGTTCTTGCCTGGAGAATCCCAGGGACAGGGGAGCCTGGTGGGCTGCCATCTATGGGGTCGCAGAATCTGACATGACTGAAGTGACTTAGCAGTATACTAACAAGCATAATATGATATTTTGGTTTGCACTTACTGATGATTAAATAATTAGTGATGTTGAGTACTTTATCATGTAATGATTGGCCATTTGAATGTCTTCTTTGGAAAAAGTTCTATTCAAGTCCCTGATCTATTTTTAATTAAATTATTTGTCTTTGTTCAATTGTTTTGGTATTAAGTTATGAACTCCTTAAATATTGTGGATATTAGCCCTTATCATGTTTTTGAAATATTTTCCTGAATTCTGCAAGTTACCATTTTGTTGAACATTTCTTTTGCTCTGCAGAAGTTTTTCAGTTTGATATTGCCTCACTTGTTTGTTTTTGTTTTTGTTGCATGTGCTGTTGGTGTCATATCCAAAAGGACACTGCCAAGACCAATATCCATATGTTCAAGTTGGATTTAGAAAAGGCAGAGGAACCAGAGATCAAATTCCCAACATCTGTTGGATCATTGAAAAAGCAAGAGAGTTCCAAAAAAACATATATTTTTGCTTTATTGACTATGCCAAAGCCTTTCATCGTGTGGATCACAACAAACTGTGGAAAATTCTTCAAGAGATGGGGACACCAGACCACCTTACCTGCCTCATGAGAAATATGTATTCAGGTCAAGAAGCAACAATTAGAAATGGACATGGAACAACAGACTGGTTCCAAATTGGGAAGGGAGTACATCAAGGCCGTGTGTTGTCACACTGCTTATTTAACTTATGCAGAGTACGTCATGTGAACTGCCAGGCTGGATGAAGCACAAGCTGGAATCAAGATTGCTGAGAGAAATATTAATAACCTCAGATATGCAGACAATACCACCCTTATGGTAGAAAGTGAAGAACTAAAGAGCCTCTTGATGAAAGTGAAAGAGGAAGGTGAAAAAGTTGGCTTAAAACTCAACATTCAGAAAACGAAGATCATGGCATCCCTTCATGACAAATAGATGGGGAAACAATGGAAATAGTGACAGACTTTATTTTGGGGGGCCCCAAAATCACTGCAGATGGTGACTGCAGCCATGAAATTAAAAGACACTTGCTCCTTGGAAGAAAAGTAATGACCAAGCTAGATAACATATTAAAAAGCAGAGGAATTACTTTGTCAACAAAGGTCTAGTCAAAGCTAGATGGTCTAGTCCATCTAGTCAAAGCTATGGTTTTTCCAGTAATCATGTAAGGATGTGAGAGCTGGACTATAAAGAAAGCTCAGCACCAAAGAATTGATGCTTTTGAACTGTGGTGTTGGAGAAGATTCTTGAAAGTCCCTTGGGTTGCATGGAGATCCAACCAGTCTATCCTAAAGGAAATCAGTCCTGAATATTCATTGAAAAGACTGATGCTGAATCTGAAATTCCAATATTTTGGCCACCTGATGCAAAGAACTGACTTCTTGGAAAAGACCCTGATGCTGGGAAAGATTGAAGGCGGGAGGAGAACGGGATAACAGCAGGTGAGATGGTTGGATGGCATCACCGAATCTATGGAAATGAGTTTGAGTAAGCTCTGGGAGTTGATGATGGACAGGAAAGCCAGGCCTACTGCAGTCCTTGGGGTTGCAAAGAGTTGGATACTACTGAGCTACTAAACTGACTGACTGAAGACCAACGTCAAGAAGATTTCTCTTTCTTCTAGGATTTTTATAGTTTCAGTTCTCACATTTGAGTTTTTAATCCACTTCAAGTTAATTTTTGTGAATTGTGTAAGACAGGTGTCTAGTTTCATTTTTTAATACATGATATCCAATTTTCTCAGCACTGCTTATTAAAGAGACTCCACTGAATATTCTTGTCTCCCCTGTCAAACATTAGTTGCAGTATAGGCATGGATTTATTTCTAGGCTTTCAATTCTGTTCTAGATGCTTCTGTATCTATTTTTATACCAATATCATACTATTTTGATTACCAAGGCTTAGTAAAATAGTTTGAAATTAGGAAGTGTGATGCCTCCATCTTTCTTTTTCTTGCTCAAAATTGTTCAGGCTATTTGGGGAACTTTGTGGTTCCAAAATAATTTAAGATTGTATTTTTCATTTCTGCAAAAAATGTCACTGGAATCTTGACAGAGATTACCCTAAATCAATAGATGGCTTTAGGTAGTGGGACATTTTGTCAATATTATTTTTTTCAATTCATGAATATGGGATAGCTTTTCATTTATCTGCATCTTCTTCCATTTCACAAATGTCATAGTTTTAATATACAAATCTTTCACTTCCTTGGATAAATTTCTTTCTAAGTATTTTATTGGTTTTGAGATTATTGTAAATGAGATTATTTACTTTTCAGATAACCTATTTTCAGTGAATAGAAACACAACTGATACTTGTACTTTGATTTTGTACCCTGAAACTTTACTGAATTTGTTGATTAGAGCTAACAGATTTTCAGTGATATTTAGGATTTTCTATACATAAAACCATGTCATCTTCAAGCAGATACAATTTTCTTTCTTACTTTCCAAATCAATGCCATTTATTTATTTATTTATTTATTGTTCTTGCCTGATTCATAGGCAATTACTTCCAGTACTGTGCTGAATAAGATGGTGGTTCAATCACCAAAGAATATGCCTGCAGTGCAGGAGACCCAGGTTCAATCCCTGGGTTGGGAATATCCCCTGGAGAAGAAAATGGCAACCCACTCCAGTATTCTCACCTGGAAAATCCCATAGACAGAGGAACTTGGTGGGCTATAGGCCATGGGGTCACAAGAGTAGGACATGACTTAGTGACTAAACCATCATAGTAGGCATCCTTGTCTTGTTCCTGATCTTAGAGGAAAAGCTTTCAATATTTCACCACTGAATATAATATTAGCTGTGTGCTTGTTATAAATGGCCTTCATTATGTTGAGAAATAATCGTTCCAAATTCAAGTTGTTGAGAGCTTTTATTATAAATGGATGTTGAAATTTATCAAATACTTGTTCTGCATCTATTGAGATGATCACATGATTTTCATCTTTCATTCTATTAATGCGGCATCTCACATTTATTGACATGCAGATAGTAAACCATTTTTTTTCCATCTCAGAGATGAATTTCACTTGATCATGGTATATGAAGAGCAAAATAAATAAAATTATAAATGAAGGGAGAGACATCACACCTGATACCACAGAAATACAAATGATCTCAAACTACATGAACAACTATATGCCAACATATTGTACAGCCTAGAAAAAAATAGATGCATTTCTATTTATATGCAACCCACATGACTGAAAGGGCTTCCCTGATAGCTCAGTTGGTAAGGAATCCTCTTGCAATGCAGGAGACCCCAGTTCAATTCCTTGGTCAGGAAGATCTGCTGGAGAAGGGATAGGCTACCCACTCCAGTATTCTGGCCTGGAGAATTCCATGGACTGTATAGTCCATGGAGTCTCAAAAAGTTGAATATGACTGAGCAACCTTCACTTCACTTCACTACCATGACTGAATCATGAAGAAATAGAAAATTAGAACAGAATAATAAGATTGACTCAGTAATCAAATATTTACCAACATAGAAAAGCATAGGCCAGATGGTTTCACTGAGTTTTACCAAATATTTAAAGAGGAATGAGTGGAAATCCTTATCAAACTCTTGAAAAATATTGATGAGGAAAAGATACTCTCAAACTCATTTTAGGAGGCCAGTAATACCCTCACACCAAGGTCAGATAAGGAAATGACAAGAAAATAAAACTACAAAACTACAGGCCAATATCCATAATGAATATAGGTACAAAAATTCTTAAGAAAATACTGGTAAAGCAAACTCAACAGCACATTAAGAGGATCACACACCATGAGCAGCTAATTTTTGTTCTGTATACAACTTTTGGTTTCTGCATTCTTACCTCTTATAATAGAAGATTTGTTTTGTTTGTTTGTTTGTTTTTTCCTGTGACTCATTTCATTATGATAGACATAAGTTAAAGACATCTTCTCAATATAAGCATATATGACATAATACAATAGATGTTTTCTTCCAAATGGGGTATAGAATATTCTAGACTGAGTTCCTTAAAAAAAAAAAAAAAAAGTGGGCATAAAAATTAGTGAAACAGGGAAGGATGAGAAGCACTTTACTGGTCTCTTGATGAGCCGTGAAACAATACAATTAGTTCAGCCAAAATAATACAGTTCAGCAAAATGGTACATATCCAGGTACCCTAAATGGAGAGGCCATGTCTCAGATGCATAGTCTTTGAGAGAGACAGAAGAGAGGCTACATTTACCCTGGTGCTTATTTCTATTAATCAAATTACTCCGGACAGTAGACTAATTCCATTGCATTTCTGATTGCTTCTGGCTAAGTGATCTCTCAAAATTTGGCTGCATGTTCCTGCTGATTACGGCATGTCATTCAAGTCTTAGAGGAGGACACAAAACCTCTGGGTGTGGGGCTGCCTATTCTAGGTGGAGGAGCCCCACAGACTAGAGCTGAGCTGCTTGCTCCGCAAGCCAGAGTTTGAAGGTGCTAGAGTCAAATGCCATTGGAATTCAAGACAGTGTAAAGAATGTACTATAAGCTATCTGTAAATTAGGATTACCTGAAATGAAACAAAGCAAAACATTTTTGGTTTCTACATGTATCAGCATCATCTATAGATTTTGGTTAAATCCCACATAACTGAACTAGATAGATGATTCTGACACTCCAGGGAGGGAAAATCCCAAATTTAAAAATACTCAAGGTGGTCTTGAGAAGTAATTCGTTATCTCTTAATGTACTCATTTGAAGGAAAAATACATTAATTTTATTTTTTAAAGAGAAGAACATCTTCACATAAGACATCTAATGTCTTTACAAATATTTATGTGATTTTGTTTAGGTCTTCAAAAAACAGGATAATTCACATGAAAACTGAAATTAAGTGAGTAGTATATACTCATCTATTTTGTACTCAAAACACATACACAGACATACATAAATCTATACTATGTTAAACATGCACATTTATATAGTTGTTATCCTGAAAGTACTAGAAACATTTTTTAGATCAGAACTATTTTAATTTTAACCTCATCTAGCCCCTGAAATCTAATTCAATTAAAAAAAACTCAAATATCTGACAAATTTTCAAGCATATCCATTCTACATAAAAAAGTATACCTTTGCATCGTATATTTCTCAAGTTTATTGAGAACTGATCCACTATTTTTTACTGACTCTCAAAACAATCAGAGTGATTATTTGAATTCTAACCTATTGCTCAACATACCAATTAAAATTAGAACAACTGTTTTATTTTTTTGTTGTTGTTAGTTTCACAGAATGTAAACTGAATACGTTTTCTTTCAAAAAGCAAACTTTCTCTTTTCAAAAGAACAAATATGTCACTGAATTTAATTGTACACTGAAGTATATAAAGATTACCATTTTTACTTCTTTATTTCAAATCTCAACATTTTTGTGGGAAAAAATACTTTCTGTCTAAAAATCATAAATATATCCACAGCAAAACAATAAAGAAAAAAGGCACTT
>SJYQ01001297.1:707326-721895 GCA_006410935.1 Redunca redunca | reverse complement strand
ACTGTTAAGCATTGATCAATAAATAAGCAGCTGTTCTAATGTCTCTAGAAATATACAGGCTCTTTTTTTAGCTCTTTTGCAATTTTAAAAATATTTGTATGGATTTACAGCATTTAATTCAGAATCATGAACCCAGTATCTATATATAAAAATGCAACTGATGAAAATGATGATGATAATGATAATAATGATGATGTGTTCATGATTTTAGTAGCTCTCATGTTCACATTTTTTTGAGAAATTCTTAGTGTATAATATGTTGCTTTTTCTTTTAGTAAGAGCCTTTTGCTATTTCCAAGATCCACATAGGCTATGAATCATTTACATATCCAACTCTGTGTTTGTACTCTAGAATTTGGTTTCTAAATCTACACAGGAGAGTTATGCATTATTATCTTCTGATTTTAAAACTTTATCTTTCCATTTTCATTGTGAAATAAGAAGTATTTAACTATTTTGGATCTACAAATGCATGGGATTCTTGTAAGCAACTGTGAATAATTTTTGTACTCTTCATTAGGCGAAAACCAGTTGCTTATTTTGCAAAGAGGAAAACATCACTGTTTACAAATATAAAATACTATCATATAGAATTTAACAACATTATAATGAGTTTTTTTAAACTTTGTAAAGTCACAGTAGGAAAATCTCAGTTTCAAAGACAGATGTCAGGAGTATTCAGTTCAGTTCAGTCGCTCAGTCGTGTCCAACTCTTCGCGACTATGGACTGCCTCAAACAAATACTGCTTCTGCTGTGTACACATTTTATACAAATCTGACATCGAGCAGGTTACCTAGCTATCCTGCATTTCATTTTCTTCATATATAAAACAGAGATAATAGGGTTATTCTGAAAATAAAATTAATCAGTATGTGGAAATCTGTTAGAAAAGTATCTGGCAAATGTCCAGTGACATGTAACTGTAGGCTTATGTCTTAAGTTTATATTACATCTCACTGTCATTTTGTCTGAACATTTCTCACATGAATATGTGTTAGAAACATATGCCACACTATTAAGTAACAGAGAAGGAAGAAGAATGTCATACTATGTATTTTATATTATATATATATATGTATATATATATATAATACACACACACACACATACATATATTCCAGTTCTGCCTTTAAAATTTAATAAGACCAAGTTGAACCTGAAAAATTCAACCAATGTACTTATTTCTACTATTTATTTAATGTTACTTATCCACATGTTCTGAAGTTTAGATAAATGAATAAAAAACCATTCTTCTTCAATTGATACATTAATTATATTCCTACAATAATGTCATGTACTCTACCAACAGTACTAAACAATGTTTGTGTAAAGCATTGTGTTAGGCTCAAGTAGTACATGGAAATTATCTAAAAGATATCTACCTGTCTAAATATACATGCAAGGAAACAAATCATAATACAAATTAGGACAGATACTCTCTGTGGACACTAAGTGCTGGGAAGAATGGTTTTGAGTAGGGGATTAGAAAGAAAGCTTCTCAGAAGGATATATTAAAGGATTGTTAGTTATAGACAAACATCTCATTCCCAATACTCAGTCAACAAAACTGATTTAGCTATTCTTCCAACTATGTCTTAAATTTTTCCTCTCTTAATCTTTTCTATCCCCCCCAACTCTACCCCACCACTATTTACAAATTCATACTAACACTTAAAATTAGTTCAAAAATCCTTAGCTGCCCTTTCCAATTTTTGTCCCAACCGTGACCAAGTCTAACAGAGTTCCAGAAAAATACCTACTTCTGCTTTATTTACTATCCCAAATCCTTTGACTGTATGGATCACAATAAACTGTATAAAATTCAGAGAGATGGGAATACCAGACCACCTGACCTGCCTCTTAAGAAATCTGTATGCAGGTCAGGAAGCAACAGTTAGAACTGGACATGGAACAACAGACCGGTTCCAAATAGGAAAAGGAGTACATCAAGGCTGCATATTGTTACCCTGCTTATTTAACTTATATCCAGAGCACATCATGAGAAACACTGGGCTGGAAGAAGCACAAGCTGTAATCAAGTATGCTGGGAGAAAAGCAATAACCCCAGATATGCAGATGACACCACCCTTATGGCAGAAAGTGAAGAGGAACTAAAAAGCCTCTTGATGAAAGTGAAAGTGGAGAGTGAAGAAGTTGGCTTAAAGCTCAACATTCAGAAAATGAAGATCATGGCATCCGGTCCCATCACTTCATGGGAAATAGATGGGGAGACAGTGGAAACAGTGGCTGACTTTATTTTTCTGGGCTCCAAAATCACTGCAATTGGTGACTGCAGCCATGAAATTAAAAGACGCTTACTCCTTGGAAGGAAAGTTATGTTTAAAAACAAATATAATATTACAAAATAGCAAAAACTATAACATTCCTGATCATCTCTTTTTTCAGCTGCTGCCTAAATAATTGTCAACCTAAATAAATGTCTGAAGCACCTGGAGTTTAGAGCCACCTGCTTAAGTGTATTTTACACTGTATATTTAATATGTTTTGTATCATTTTTCAGAAGGATTATAAAGCAGAAAGATCATTTAATGCTTTTGAAAGTTAGATATTGTAATTAATAGTAAAAAGCTGTACAGGGCATTCACATATAACATTTGTACAATCAAGGTCAGGTCTCTTTGTTTACCACCCCCCTTAAAAAAGGGCAAATCTATGCATGATTCATTGTATTGGGCTCTTTAATGCCCAATTCTGATCCCTGCCAAGGTCTGATTGATTGTTCTATTAATACATCCAAGGCAAAAATTGAAGAATAAATCAAGCAATCCAGGATCAACTTAGTCATGCTACAGAGACATGGTCTAAAAGCCAAAAACCAAAATCCTTTGCAAAGCTTGGCTGAATACCTATTGACTGCCTACTAAATCACTGCTGTCTTCATGAATTAGGCTGGTTTGGGGGAGGAGAGGGAGGACCAGAAAGGGCAAAAAGTTGATATGTATTAACTGTACCTGATGTATTATTTGTAGGTATTATACTACATGTTCCCAGGTGGCACCAGAGGTAAAGAACTCACCTGCCATGCAGGAGACTTAAGAGATGTAGGTTCAGTCCCTGGGTTGGGAAGATTCCCTGGAGGAGGAAATGAAAATCCACTCCAGTATTCTTGCCTGGAAAATTCCATGCACAGAGAAGCCTGGGGACTACAGTCCATGGACTTGCAAAGGGTCAGACATGACTGAAGCGACTTAGCATACATACTTCATGTGACCTCTATTTTCTATTATGAGATACTTTGCCTTTCAAGCTAATTTATCGTCCTTCCAAAAATGTCCTTTTTAAAATCAAAGTATATCAGAGAAAGGTGATATGTTAGCAAAAGAATTTGTCAGTGACAAGCAAGCCAGGAAACAGACAAGATGAGCTCTTCTCCTTTGAACAGTGCCTATGCTTATCCTCAACCTCCTCACTCCCATTCATTCCTGAGCCTTCTGGAATTTGGCTTTGGTTCCTACCACTCCAGCAAAGACACTTTTATGATCACGATTTACTTCCTAAATGTCAAATTAAACAAGCGCATTTTATTGCTTACCTTGCTAAAAACTCACAGCCACTTTTTAAAGTTGTGAGTCATTTCACTGTTCTTGAAATCTGCTTTCCTTTTTTCTTTGTCCACACTATCTTTTGATGGATATTACACCTTTCATTTCCTCATTTCTAGAGAGCCTCCTCACACTCCATCCATTCCAGGATTTTGTTCTCAGAACTATTCTCTTTCTACTCTTATATGCATGCTCAGGTTTTCAGCATGAAACACAATGTTAATCGTTTCTGAATCTATACCTCCAGCACAAAATTTGTTATGGTTCTAAAAGTCTATATCCAACAGTCTATTAAATTGAGTAATATTGTCAACCATTAACCATCCTTCTCTCATCCTCAGACCTCACCCATCACCAAGTAAGTTCTACTGGTTTTATTGCTTTAAAAAGTGGCCTGCCCTTACCCTCCTCTCTGCCTGTTCCCCACTCTTCTCTTTCCCAATCACAGCCATCTCTATACTTGATTCTTGCTTCTCTCAAAGGATGACAGTCTCCTGATTTGTTTCTAGGTTTGAGCTCTTCAAATTTGTCTCCTTGAAATTTACTGTCTAGAGAAAAAGCAGACAATAAACACAATAAGTAAATATGCTAAAAGGTGAGGAATAAATAGTATAATAGTAAATATACTATATAATATATAATAGTATAATAGTAAAAAAAATTCAGGATTGAAAACAAATGGTGGGGTAGAGCATTGCTCACAAAATGCCCCATAGGCTGACTCCTCCCTGCCTCCCTGCCATTTTAATTTCACCTCCCCACCAGTTTTAAAGTTTTACACCAAACTACCTCCTTTTTTTTTCTAGAATACACTATACTGTTTACTACTCCTATGTCTTTGTTTATGACAGCCTTTCTGCCAGCAATATTCTTTTCCTCATCACTGAAAAATTATACTCATTTAAGTATTATTGGACATACACTAGGCTGGCATGATGTTTGGACTTTTTAGTCCTGTATACCCTGTGTATTCCTAACTATGCAGTTAGGGCTGTAGATTATTATTTTCAGCTTATTTTTCTGTCTCTCACTAGGAGACAGACAATAAGACAGGGATCATAGCTTGCTCACATTATATTCCCAACACATTCATTGAAATGGGCATTGCTTTATTTGCCCTGTGACTATATTTCTATAATTTCATGATCATCCAAGATCCACTTCTTTTCATATAGATGCAAGCTTTAGATACACTATTTTTTTCTCTATAATTCAGGATACAATGCAGTGCTAAATCACTTCAGTCATGTCTGACTGTGCAACCCTGTGGATTATAAACCGCTGGGCTCCTCTGTCCATAGGATTCTTCAGGCAAGAATCCTGAAGTGGGTTACCATGCCCTCCTCTAGGGGATCCTTATAGCCCAGGGATCGAACTCACATCTCTTATGTCTCCTGCATTGCCAAGTGGGTTGTTTACCACTAGTGCTACTTAGGAAACCTATATAATCCAGGATAGTTGATTTAAGAGATCTTCTGTATCTATGGTTTTCCTTTCTATGTATTGTAGTTAAATATTCTGAGTCCAATCTGTCTAAAGACTGAAAAATCAGTCTTTAAACCATTTTCAAATTACTGGGTTAGGATGAGATTGGTAGGGAGGTCATACCACTGCAGTCCCTAAATTCAAAGAGTGCAAAAAATAAGTGCGATTTTTAATAGAGAGAAACAAACTCTCTGGTAAATGGAGAATGGGCAGGGGAAAAAAGGTATGGAGAAAAACACATCATATCTTTACTAGTCATAGTCCCTATATTACAAGAAAACTGGAGTATAAAAGTGGGTGGCCAAGATCNGATCTCCTTCAGAATGGACTGGCTGGATCTCCTTGCCGTCCAAGGGATTCTCAAGAGTCTTCTCCAACACCACAGTTCAAAAGCATCATTTCTTCAACACTCAGCTTTCCTCACAGTCTAACTCCCAGATCCATACATGACCACTGGAAAAACCATAGCCTTGACTAAACGGACCTTTGTTGGCAAAGTAATGTCTCTGCTTTTTAATATGCTATCTAGGTTGGTCATAACTTTCCTTCCAAGGAGTAAGCATCTTTTAATTTCATGGCTGCAGTCACCATCTGCAGTGATTTTGGAGCCCCCCAAAATAAAATCTGACACTGTTTCCACTGTTTCCCCATCTATTTCCCATGAAGTGATGGGACTGGATGCCATGATCTTCATTTTCTGAATGTTGAGCTTTAAGCCAACTTTTTCACTCTCCTCTTTCACTTTCATCAAGAGGCTTTTTAGTTCCTCTTCACTTTCTGCCATAAGGGTGGTGTCATCTGCATATCTGAGGTTATTGATATATCTCCTGGTAATCTTGATGCCAGCTTGTGCTTCTTCCAGTCCAGCGTTTCTCATGATGTACTCTGCATATAAGTTAAATAAGCAGGGTGACAATATACAGCCTTGATGTACTCCTTTTCCTATTTGGAACCACTCTGTTGTTCCATGTCCAGTTCTAACTGTTGCTTCCTGACCTGCATACAGGTTTCTCAAGAGGCAGGTCAAGTGGTCTGGTATTCCCACCTCTTTCAGAATTTTCCACAGTTTGTTGTGATCCACAAAGTCAAAGGCTTTGGCATAGTCAATAAAGCAGAAATAGATATTTTTCTGAAACTCTCTTGCTTTTTCCATGATCCAGCGAATGTTGGCAATTTGATCTGTGGTTCCTCTGCCTTTTCTAAAACCAACTTAAACATCTGGAAGTTCATGGTTCACATAAGTGAGTAGATATATTCAAATAATCAAATAGCCTTCTATTTTCTAATATTTAATCTCATGTTAGAAAACAAAAATATTTGCTTTGTAATTTTCTTATTTTCACACTGGCTTCTTGGTATTTTTTATATCCTTCCATATTTTCAAATTCATCATCACCTTTCCATCCTCAAATCTCTCTTACATTCTTCATTACTTTTATAAATGAAATTTGATGCTTCTAGAGTCTACATATTTCTCCTTAGCCAATGCTTGGTTAATGTTATTTCCATAAGTCACACCCTTCAGTGACTAACCATTGCCTGCCAATGGAATCCTGATTTCCTTAGAATGCTATTTGCATCATTTATGACTTAGTCTCAAACTGTGGTTCTGCATTCAGCTCTCACTACTATATAACAGAACCCTGCAGTTATTCACATGTTATTGCACAAATGTATGCTTCTTCTTTTAAATTCTGAGTTCAGCCTGTTCTGTTTCTTTACTGAATAAGCATTTAACCTAATCTCTCACTCCCTTTCTGTCAGATCTCCCGATTTAAAATCTTACCCATCCTTCAAGACCTTTTTCAAATTTCAACTCATCCATAAATCTTTCCCATATCACCTAAGACGTAATTTTTTGTTCAACTCAATTACTATTACAAGGCTGTATGTGAATTATGTTCCTGTGGACATTTATATTTTAACACACTAAGACAGTTAGTACAAGGGATACTACAGTAAAGAAGAAAACTGTAATAGAGTAGAGATACTAGACGACTATACAAATGATTGCAAATCAAAAAAGTGAGGACCTTTTCCTAAGAAAAATACATAAAAATTCTGGGAGGATATTGAAATCTACTATTGAGGAAAATTTCATTTGTGATGACAACCAAGATACATCTTGAACAAAACACAATAATTTTGGAAATCAGAGATAAGGTGCAGAATATTCCCAGTGAAATATGAATCAAGGTATGAAGATAAAAATATACAGAGCATGCTCACGGATAGTGTTACTGGCTAAACTCCTTCCCTTCAAAATTTATGTGTTGAAGACCTAACCTTCAGTATCTCAAAATATAACTATATTTCGATAGGGCCTTTAAAAGAGGTGACTAAATTAAAATGAAGCTGATAGGGTGGTCCTAACTCAATCTGACTGGTGTCTTTGCAAGAAGAGGAAGTCTGGACACACAGAGAGACACAAGCAAGGCATGCACATAGAAAAATGGTGACGAAAAGGCACAGCAAGAAGGGAAGTATCTGCAAGCCAGGGAGAGAAACCAACCATGCTGACTGTTTGCCTCCTGAACTGTGAAAAAATAAATTTCTGTTGTTTAAGCACCAGTACACTTTTACAGCAGCCCTAGCCTAATACAGATACCTCATTCAATTATGCAACATAAATATTAAGTAATGGAGATAAAGCTATGTATGTGGGTGTTATGGAGAAGGCAATGGCAACCCACTCCGGTACTCTTGCCTGGAAAATCCCATGGATGGAGGAGCCTGGTAGGCTGCAGTCCATGGGGTCACTAAGAGTTGGACACAACTGAGCTACTTCACTTTCACTTTTCACTTTCATGCATTGGAGAAGGAAATGGTAACCCACTCCATTGTTCTTGCCTGGAGAATCCCAGGGACGGGGGAGCCTGGTGGGCTGCCATCTATGGGATCCCACAGAGTTGGACACGACTGAACCAGACCACCTGACCTGCCTCTTGAGAAATCTATATGTAGGTCAGGAAGCAACAGTTAGAACTGGACATGGAACAACAGACTGGTTTCAAATAGGAAAAGGAATACGTCAAGGCTGTAGACTGTCACCCTGCAGAGTACATCATGAGAAATGCTGGACTGGAAGAAACACAAGCTAGAATCAAGATTGCCAGGAGAAATATCAATAACCTCAGATATGCAGATGACACCACCCTTATGGCAGAAAGTGAAGAGGAACTAAAAAGCCTCTTGATGAAAGTGAAAGAGGAAAGTTTAAAAGTTGGCTTAAACTTCGACATTCAGAAAACGAAGATCATGGCATCCGGTCCCATCACTTCATGGGAAATAGATGTGGAAACAGTGTCAGACTTTATTTTGGGGGGCTCCAAAATCACTGCAGATGGTGACTGCAGCCATGAAATTAAAAGACACTTACTCCTTGGAAGGAAAGTTATGACCAACCTAGATAGCATATTAAAAAGCAGAGATATTATTTTGCCAACTAAGGTCCGTCTAGTCAAGGCTATCATTTTTCCAGTGGTCATGTATGGATGTGAGAGTTGGACTGTGAAGAAGATTGAGTGCTGAAGAATTGATGTTTTTGAACTGTGGTGTTGGAGAAGACTCTTGAGTCCCTTGGACTGCAAGGAGATCCAACCAATCCATTCTAAAGGAGATCAGCCCTGGGATTTCTTTGGAAGGAATGATGCTAAAGCTGAAACTCCAGTACTTTGGCCACCTCATGCGAAGAGTTGACTTACTGGAAAAGACTCTGATGCTGGGAGGGATTGGGGCAGGAGGAGAAGGGGTCGACAGAGGGTGAGATGGCTGAATGGCATCACTGACTCAACAGACGTGAGTCTGAGTGAACTCCGGGAGTTGGTGATGGACAGGGAGGCCTGGCATGCTGCAATTCATGGGGTTGCAAAGAGTCGGACACAACTGAGAAACTGAACTGAACTGAAGTGACTTAGCAGCAGCAGCAGCAGCATGTGGGTATTAACAATACAATTTAGTTAAGTGAACTGATACATATAGTACATAAAAAAACACTTAGGACAGTATCTTGACTACTCAACCTACATTCTACTTCAGATGATGTATCTTTACCAGTCAGGATAATTTGATGCTCCTTGCTTGCCAATGATCAACTCATAGACAGGCTGTCTTAAGTCATTTTTGGCCAAGGAGACATGAGGTACTAGGGATGCTTTGGGGGACTGTTTTATTACCAATAAGAGAACAAAGGCAGATTCTTCCTTCCTGTCTCTAAGTATTGGACCATAGCCTGAGGATGAAGAGATTTGTGACACAGAAGAGCAAGATGATGATGATGTCACTGACCTACTGCATCAACCTACTCTGTGTCTGTTCCACCTCTGACTCCCTATTAATTAAGATAGCAAGTTTTTCATTGATTTGTACAAACTGAGTTAAGTATAATGTTCCTTGTAGCCAAAAGCAACTTAAACAAATACTAGGCTGAGTGTAATATGCCCTATATTCAAAGGTTAGTCACTAAAGAACTGTATTTAGTAGTAATATAGATAGTAACTATAGAGATAGTAATATATAGTAACCATACTTAGAAGTAATATAGATGGGATTAGAGTGAAGAAAGTCATGAAGCGGGAAGACCCAGTTAAGAGGCTAAATATCCTAATGATAAGTTAGAGGTTTAAGCCTAGGAACATGAAAAGACCTCTAGAGAAGGTAGCAGTGGTAGTGGGAAAGGGTAATGGGATTCTATTTCCAACTTCAATGTCATTCAAATTCAAGTGCTCGTCCTTTCTTTCCTGAATTACTATAGTAGTCCTCACTAACTTGTGTTCCTGTCTTTGAGTCTACTCCCTTACTCTCACCCTCTTTACCCTTCTAAAATTCATTTACCATATAGCAACTAGGGTTATTTTTATAAAAATATTAATTCTACTCATGTCACTTAAAATCTTTTCATTGTCTTTCCATAACATTTTAGAATAAAACCCAAATTACTTAGCATTCTATACAAGACTTCTCACAATCTGTCCATGTAGGTCTCATCCTAACACACTGTTATAGTGAATTTTTCTCTCTCCCTGCAAAATACACACATGCTTTATGTCCTAAGCCCCAAGGCCTCAGAACATGACCTTATTTGGAAAAGGACTATTGCATGTAAAACCTGCCAGTCTCCTACAGTCTCCTGAGCTCTTCCTAATTCTCTGGTAACTCCTTCTTTTTTGTTGTTCCTCTTCTTAAATGTCATAGTATCCCAGTCTTCAGTCCTCACCATTATTCTCTTATTTGCCTGGATACGCTTGTCCATTGCCAAGGCTTTAAACATGTACTCTGATCTGTGACTCTGAAATGTACACCTATCATCATCAACAAGCCTCACTAAATTTGTATATCTAACTTTCTACCCAATATCTCCAAATTACCAATAAAGAGAATAACCCTAATACATCCAATGAGGCTCTAGACTCTCTCCCACCCCAACTCATCCCCACAAATAATATTTCCTATCTCAGAAATTGCTACAACTTTTGTGCTAATTGTTTAGCTATCACCTCTGCTTCTTATCTTATAATTTACATTTAATTCACTCAATCCTCTCAGGTTTTCTGTCATAATCTATGTTAAATTTGATCACCTTTAATCATTTCAAATATTAAACATCAAGAGCTCCTCTGACTTTAGAATGGACTTCCATGCTCTGTAGACTCCTAAATGCCTGGTTTCGTATCTGGTTTCCTACGGTCTGTTTTCTACAAGTAACAAAGAATAAGCACTGTTAAATATGAATAATTAACACATTACATATATTGGGCCATTTATTTTCACAATAGCCCCTTATTAAAAAAGGTTGATATTTACTTTTCCATTTCACAGATAAGAAAAACAAGTAACTTGCCCAAGATCATAGCTGATAATGACAGACTGGAGTTGAAACTGAGGCAGCCTGCTTTCTTAAACTCACACTGTTATACACACACACCTATGCTTAAAACCATTCAGTGGTCTTTCACCATCCATAGTGTTAAAGGAAAACACAAAATAGAGACCAGACTTGAAAATTCCTTGAGCAGACAAAACCAATTAAGCCAGTGAGCAAAACTAAATATCACTCTCTCATGAACCTAAGTGAAACTTAAGCTATTTCTTATAAATGCCTCCGATAATCAAAAGAAACTTAAGTCCTCTTCCTAAAAATTTATTTAAGATGACTACTTTTAATCAATCCCTGCACCCTGGGGGAAACTCCACTGTAATAATCAATCATGGTAAAGATTAAATAATTCCCTCATTTTCACTCTGTAAGACATCCTATAATATCAGGCTTCTTATGAGTCTTGAATTTAAAAGTTCTCAGTTCATGAACTGCTCTTATATGCATAATAAACTCTTACTAAATACTATTTTACTGATCTGATAGTTTTTATTTTGCTACATCTGATTTTTGATAATCAAACAAAATGTACACTTCTTACCATGACTTAGGTCTACATTAGTTTTCATGTGTTTGCCCCTGCCTACATCTCCAACTCATTGCAACCAGTTCCCCTCGATCTTTATTGTTTTTCACATACCATCAAGCTGTATCAGTCTCGGAGCTTCTACACCTTGTGACACTGTGGTTTCCTCCTACTCTTCTCCCAGATCTTTGTACGACTCACTCTCTCAATTATTTAAGTATCAACAGTCCCCAGGAAACCTATCTGAAACAACCTTCTCTCCTAGGGTTTTCTTTCTCCCCATACTTCCCTCTCCATCCCCTTAGATGGCTGCATTACCCTCATCACTGCCTGGAATTATTTAAATATATTTGCTTAGTGTTTAACTGCATGATAGTGATGCGTTTAGCATATTGTTCTCCTTACAATTTTGAGATCTATGTTTTGAAACAACTTTACACGTTAAAAGGTGTTAATATTTACTAATACAATCTTGGAAGAGGTCAGCCTACAAGAAAAAATGTTATTTATCCATGCAAAGTGCCCACACAGTGCCATTCCTATTATAGATATTTGAGAAAGATATACTTAGAAACTGAACACATGAACATTTAAAAATACATTTCAAAATATCATTAACCTAAATAATGATTTTCATTTGGGATAAATGTTCTCTGACAAATTTAAATTACCCACCTATGATTGAAAGCAATAAATTATTTCAGGAAAAATAAGAATTAATATAAATATCCCTAATTCCATGTCCTTAACTTCTCTTGCTTCCAATTCAAATCCAACCATGGGACTACTAACAAAAGTGCCACTGCACTAGTATATCCATTCTTATTAGTTAGCACCACTTTTAAAAATAAGATAAATGTTTTACTTTAATGTGCTAGTATATCTCTTCAAAAGGTTTGAATTCTTCATTTCTTAAAATAATAGATGAGAGCACAGTACTTATAAAGACAGAAACTAACATGCAGAAGTTTGGGATAGCAGCAGGTATGTGAGGCATGCAAAAATAATAAGGCATATATATATCTGCTGATATGGACTTCAATAGCAGGCTGTTCTCCTGGGAAGGTGTTTTTATAGACACTTCAATCATTTATGCTACTAGCCTTTGCTTTACCGGGGGGCGTTGTTTTCTTTTTGTTTTCCTTAAGTGGGTCAAGAACACATATGTTTTAAGCACAGAAAAAAATATGTCACAGTACTAAATAATAAGGCCTTGATGTAAAAAGTATAGCATTCACAAGGATGTAGTTTAAGATTTTAGTTATTCCCAGTATGACCTCCTGGGCTTACTTGATTCTCAGCAGAAAACCATCTGCATTCTCTACAATGTATGTAAATACTACCAACTGTTATTGGAGAAACACATGTTAAGCACATGATGTGTCAGGTAAGGGAAAAAGAGAAGTGTTTTTCCTCTTAAATTTTAATCTCCATCCCTTCCTCATTTCTTGTTCTCTCTGCAGTAGTAAATCTGTGTAGTGTGGTGAACAAGGTCAACTCATTTGGGCCACTGGAGTCTCATCTAATGCCCCTATGTCCTTAGGCTTCCAAAAACTCTCTCAACATCTCTCTCACTCCAGAACAAATTTATTATTTCCTGAACAAATTTATTACCTTCCTCTGTGTGTGCTTACAAAATGGCCATTTCTTAGCATTCCAGGGAGACTCAGAATGAAAAATAAAATCATCATCCAAGGCTGAGATTTTTATGAGCTGACAAATTTGAAGAAATGACAAAAGTAAACATTAGAAAATAGAAGACAAGGCAGAGTGAGAGAAAAAGCAAAGCTTGAGTCATGGATTTGTTGACAAACTGATTGATCTTTTTGTCTAGGTATACGGGCCTTGCAATTCCCAAATATTTTTTGGGCTTTAGAATTTCCTTTTTGGAAAAGTTAGTCTTTTCTTCATAGAACCCAAAGGCAAATGAATTGTCAGCTTGGTTATCTGGTTATATGAATGATTGTCCAGAAAATTATCAAATTTAGAAAAATATTTTCATGGAGTAGATTTGGCCCTACTTATATATTTGAATAGTTTTTCTTATTTTTTAATTCTAGAAAGCTACAATATGTTCCTGTTCTTTCATTAACTGTCTAAAAAGTAAAAGCTACCCTTACTGATGAAATAAATATAAACCCTACATATGAGTTTGTTCACTTTTTTGCAGCATTAAACTATAGATTTTCTTTAAAACTAAAAACATTCTTGTCATTCATGCTCAGCAGATGTTGTCAGGTTGGAGAACACAGGTTAAGTGTTTAAAAAATATATTCACTCTATGATAAATTTATTTGTCCATAAATGTCAGCTAGGCTTTTAAGCCTGGAGGAAGCAATGCTTGTAAAACTTTAAATTTTTATAAACTTTTAACTTTAAATGTAGTCTGGAGGAATACAAATTAAGCCTGTTTTCTGTAAAAATGTACATTTTTTTTTCCCCTCCCTTAGAGGTATTTCACTGCAAACATGCTGTAAGTAACTCAACTCATACAACCAGGCTATGTTTTACTACTTAGTTATGTGACAAGAGACTTAATCAGCCTGAAAAATGTTGACACCTCAAGATTGGTGTTAGAAAAAAAAATAATGCCTGATCGTTGGAACTTGGGACTAAAAGCTCGTATTTTTCATTTAATAGAAAATCAGATAACTATATATAAGTAGGAATAGATGGTGCAGAAAATTTCAAATTAAATATGAAAGATGCAGATTGTCAAGCATTAGATTGTATGATTACTCTTGATTTAATGAACCCCAATGTCTAGAGAAAGACCTCTAACTTGTCAGGTTATTCTCCATAAAATGAACATTTTTGCTGTACTACATTGCTCTTTGCAAAGGTTTATTTCTAATATAGCCCAGTTTCTACAAGGAAGCTATTGGAAGCAAAATCTACAGACTTATAAAATACTTAGTAGTGGAACATATTAACTGACAACAAGTTGAAGGGCATATGTAATAAATATTTTGAATTCAATTATTTCTTAAGATACTTATTAAGGTATTAAAAGTATTAAATCTTGCGGTTCTCAGACTAATACAGCTGTTTCAGAACCCCATTCATTTACTTCTTTGTTTACTAAATGGCAACCCACTCCAGTACTCTTGCCTGGAAAA
>SJYQ01001297.1:689217-706945 GCA_006410935.1 Redunca redunca | reverse complement strand
GTTCAACAATTTCTTTTTGTATTAAAGATTCTCTATAAATAGGGATTCTATTGAACATAAGGGGATATTAATATTATACAAATCTATAGAAAAATGAAAGACTTATATATGCAACAGCAAACTAAGTTACAACTTGTAAAATTATTACAGACACCATGGTGATGCAATCTGCATTAATGAGGTTTGGTTATGACAAGGAGAGTATGATATATTCTGCTTCCCAAAGAAAAACTAAAAAATGCAAATTCTGTCCTGTCAATTTACTTAAATAGGCAAATTTAGTTAATAACTTCTATTACATTATCATGCAACTCCATTCAAGAGTCACACAAGGAATGTCAGATTTCTTTCCTTATTAATAACAAATAGTTGTTGGCATAAATATATTGCTTTTACTCATTTAATAATATTTAAGCACCTTTGACTGTGTGGATCCAATAAACTGTGGAAAATTCTGAAAGAGGTGGGAATACCAGACCACCTGACCTGCCTCTTGAGAAACCTGTATGCAGGTCAGGAAACAACAGTTAGGACTGGACATGGAACAACACACTGGTTCCAAATAGGAAAAGGAGTACGTCAAGCTGTATATTGTCACCCTGCTTATTTAACTTATATGCAGAGTACTTCATGAGAAACGCTGGGCTGGAAGAAGCACAAGCTGGAATCAAGATTGCTGGGAGAAATATCAATAACCTCACATATGCAGATGACATCACCCTTATGGCAGAAAGTGAAGAGGAACTAAAAAGCCTCTTGATGAAAGTAAAAAAGGAGAGTGAAAAAGTTGTCTTAAAGCTCAACATTCAGAAAACAAAGATCATGGCATCTGGTCCCATCACTTCATGGGAAATAGATGGGGAAACAGTGGAAACAGTGTCAGACTTTATTTTTGGGGGCTCCAAAATCACTGCAGATGGTGACTGCAGCCATGAAATTAAAAGATGCTTACTCCTTGGAAGGAAAGTTATAACCAAACTAGATAGCTTATTAAAAAGCAGAGACATTACTTAGCCAACAAAGGTTTGTCTAGTCAAGGCTATGACTTTTTACAGTGGTCATGTATGGATGTGAGAGTTGGACTATGAAGAAAGCTGAGCGCTGAAGAATTGATGCTTTTGAACTGTGGTGTTGGAGAAGACTCTTGAGAGTCCCTTAGACTGCAAGGAGATCCAACCAGTCCATCCTAAAGGATATCAGTCCTGAGTGTTCATTGGAAGGACTGATGCTGAAGCTGAAACTCCAATACTTTGGCCACCTCATGCGAAGAGTTGACTCATTGGAAAAGACCCTGATGCTGGGAGTGATTGAGGGCAGGAGGAGAAGGGGACAACAGAGGATGAAATGGCTGGATGGTATCACCGACTTGATGGACATGAGTTTGGGTAAACTCCAGGAGTTGGTGATGGACAGGGAGGCCTGGTGTGGTGTGATTCAGGGGGTTGCAGGGTCGGACACAACTGAACGACTGAACTGAACTGAACCTATTAATTCAATTAACATATAGTGAGTTGTTATATATTCCATCAGCAATTCAGGAAAATAAAAGGTAAGTGAAAAGGTCTCAGCCTTCTTAAGTTTTGCAAACCAGCAAAAATAATGGCACTGTGATACAAAATGAAAAAAGCCAGAAAAACAAATACAGCATTGAAATTAAAAAATCCTGACAATATCAAGAGATTATATGGTAAACAAAGAGACAAATAGCCAATTAAATTCTGAATGAGGGAAAGAGTGGGGGAGATCACATCTGTGTGAGTTATCAAAACAGTTTCCCTCAGCTGAGTAGAAACAGAAAGGGGAGAAAATGCAGAAAAAGACAAAGCACAGGACCTCTGAAACTGATAGGAGAAAATCCTCCCTTGCATCTTGTTACCTTCTGCCAGTTTGCCAGCAATCTTTGGCTTATCTTGGTTTACAGTTTCATAATTCTGATCTCTGCCTTTGTCTTCACATGATATTCTCCACACCTGTTTGTGTGTTTGTATGTCTGCACATGGCTGTCTTCTTATAAGAACATCGATCACATTGGATTAGGGTTCATTCTATTTCAGTATGATCTCATTTTGACCAATTATTCAATATTTTGCAACAATTCTATTTCCAAATAATGTCCCATTCTGAGGTCCTGGAAATTAGGACTTCAAGATAGCATTCTTATGGGGGATATAATTAATCCATGACACAATATAAAAATTATCTACTCAGGCCAAAGGAAATTTAAAGAGAATTATGAAATTCCAATTGACTGATATATATTGTTTGTGGCATGGTTCATTTGCACAATACCTTTGGAAAGTAATCAGACAAACTACATTCAATGTGACTGTAAGATGTTCATATATTTAGACCAAAGAAATAACCCTAAATATGGAAAAAACATTTTATGCAGAAGCTTAGTGAAACTACAAAAAAAAATTTAAATACATATAAAGAAATTAAATTTTAGTTCATCCAATTCATAGAAAAATTAGAAAATGAGATTAGATTTAGAAAAGTTCATTTCATGGGAAATATTTCTATCAATTGAAATAGGCTATATACACACACACACACACACACATGTGTGTGTATAACCAAAAACAGCTATCTAGGCTCCTCTATGCATGGAATTCTCCAGGCAAGAATACTGGAGTGGGTAGCCATTCTGTTCTCAATGGGATCTTCCCAACCCAAGGATCGAACCCACATCTCTTGCAACTCCAGCATTAGCAGATGGATTCTTTACCAGTGCATCACTTGGGAAGCCCTTAGCTATGTTATCTGTCCCCAGGTTATCACAGTTTAGGAAAACTAGTGTGTATTCCCCAGGTCCATGTGATGACCTTTATGGATTAGCTGTGGCATTGCTTCAAGTTGTTTCAAATCCAGGAAACAGAGAAGCAGCCTCCATCTGGAGCATGCCATTCCCATGTCAGAGAAAGAGAAAACAAATGGAGGAACAACAAAATGCCCTTAAATGTCATTCTTTTTTGGAATGACCTGTCTGTCACTCCTATTCACTTTTAATTGTCCAAACCGCATCACTAGGTCAAACCTGATAGGTATGGATTAGAAGTACTCATCTCACAGGAGTGTCAGGAATAATTAGAAGCAATAATACCTTCTTGTTTCCCTCTCCTCAAGTAAAATACACTTACCTCACCCACACAGAAGAGAACAACCTAACCATGCCATCGTATTCAAAGTCCATGATATGGTAGTCTTTAGATCAGGGCCAAATATGGCTTTTTATTGATCCAAAGATCCAAGAACTGAAAAGTCAAGTTATCTGTCCAACAACACACACCACAAACAGTGGTGGAATACAGACTGATCATAAGGAATATTTCCATTGAAACAGCATGAGAATGGAAAACAATCATTACTAACATGTAGCAACACTGAAACCTCCCCAGGGAGAAACTGCAAAGGGCCCCCACCCTGAAGGAAGAGAATGTTCCTTAAATTAGGCCCTGTTTCTCTTCCCCTGAAGTAAATCCTAGTTCATTGTTCTTTTGGTAAGGATTTCTCCCTCTGGGAGATCTTTGCTTTTCCATGAAGTCTCCTAAATTCTCATCTGAAAAGAATGCTGAAGAGAATATTTTGAGCTCTACACAGCTTACTTATCTTTCTGTCTGTGAAAGGTTGGGGCTCCAAGTCTCAGGGAGTCACAGTGTATTTTAAATCTAGACTAATGATTCCTTTGGCAGTACAACTCTTTCAAAAGCAGAGTTTGCTTTTCTTCTGTTAACCCAAATCATACATTAGTAGCTTACCCAAAGATTATCTTTTATTGCATACTTAATTGCAGATACTGGGAAAGACAAGCCTTTATTCTTTTTTCCTTGAGCAATTTGTCTAACAAGGTTTTCACCAGGCTTCCTTCCCAGGTGGCGGTAGTGGTAAAGTACCCTCCTGCCAATGCAGGAGCCACAGGAGATGGGGGTTCGATCCCTGGGTGCGGAAGATCTCCTGGAGGAGGAAATGGCAATCTACTCCAGTTTGCCTGGAAAATTCCATGGAGAAAGGAGCCTGGTGGACTATAGCCACAAAGAGTTGGACGTGACTGAGCACACAGACAAGGTTTCATCAGGCACCACCTTAATCATTTTGGAGATTTTAACAAAGGGTTTCATGACCGTGATTCTAGTTTAATACTTTCAGAAGAAACTGAGCTTAAATTGGCCTTTGTTTTCAAAGACTACCTAAGTTTTACATTTTATCTGTTGGAAATAAGAATCAGTGCCAGTTTCCATACCTGGAGGCTTTGGGAATTTCTGAGCTTTCTATATTCCCATTTATTTTTGCTTACATGGTAGCCAAATATTTTCTAATTTAATGTCTTTCTTGTAGTGCCTGGCCAAAGCAGTCAATACCGACCAAGGCAGACTAGCAATATTCTCCTTATTCACTCCTGTATAGCATTATAATCATTTGTTGAGACTCCAATAACAGTTCCCTGGGTGCCATCAAAAGGAAAGTTAATGTGAAGGGTTATTGTGTTTGTTTAATCAAAACTCCAATTTTGGGTAATGATTTTTATGTTCACTTTCATTAAGTATGATACAGTAACAAAAATCCCAATTTTCAGCAATTTCAAAAAACAAATATTTATTTTTCTCTTGTGTTACAAGCATCTCATGAGTCAGCTATGTTTCTGCTCTCCATTAATTCATAGCAGGGTCTATGCTGAAGGAGCAGCAGTCCCTATCTAGATCATGCAGATCTCATAGCAGAGAGGAGAGAGCCTACAACAGCTCTTACAGCTTCTGTTTTTTGGGAGAGGCATATATCACTCTGTTCATTTCATTAGCTAGATCAGTCATACAACTCAATGGGGTAACAAAAACTGTCTTTTTAAAGCAGGGAATGTTTGGCAACCATAACGATCTGCCCTAGGGAGAGAACAATGCAAACATCTGCAGAGAAATTCCAGACATAATGAACAGCCTGTACAAAAAGTGGAAATATGTCTGGCATGTCCACGAAATTGCATGGAGGCCAGGGTGAATAGAGAGAAGCATGCAAGCTGGAAAGTTGTCGAGTGCAGAGATGGAGAAGGAACCCAATTTTGTAGGGCTTTGTAGGCTATTGTAATGACTTTGGCTTTTAGAGTAAAGGGAGAATTTTGAGCACAAAGTAATGTGACCTAACTTTTATTTAAAAAGAATCACAGTAGTTGCTGTGACTAGATGAAATAAACAAATGGTGTTAGGGAGATAAGTTCAGATGTTGCTATCAAAATGAGAAAGTGATGCTTTAGACAAGGGTAACAGAGATGGAGTTACCAAAACATGGTCAGAAGGATATTGGAGATGAGCCACAAGTTGTTTGAGAGGGTTTGATATGGGATGTGAGAGAAACAAAAGTCAAGGTGAGCTTTAAGATCTGACTTCTAACTTGCAACAGGAAGTTGACATCAACTGAAATGGGGAAGCTGTGAAGTGGCTTATTCTTGTACAAAAATTGACAGTAACAATATTCTAACATTTGTTAATTTCTAGGAAAATGATACACAGGTGTTTTCCAGCATGCTTTGTACTTTTTACTTAAAAGAGGCAAAAAAAGAGGCTTAGGGAGAAGATTGGAGAAGGCAATGGCACCCCACTCCAGTACTCTTGCCTGGAAAATCCTATGGACGGAGGAGCCTGGTAGGCTGTAGTCCATGGGGTTGCTAAGAGTCAGATACAACTGAGCGACTTCCCTTTCAGTTTTCACTTTCATGCATTGGAGAAGGAAATGGCAACCCACTCCAGTGTTCTTGCCTGGAGAATCCCAGGGATGGGGGAGCCTGATGGGCTGCCGTCTATGGGGTCGCACAGAGTCGGACATGACTGAAGTGACTTAGCAGCAGCAGCACTTGCAGGAAGATTAGGAGTCCACTTAGTACACAAGTTTGAGATGGCAATTAGATATCCATGTGTAGATGTCCAGTTTGGGGGAAAGAAGGAGGAATTTAAAAAAATAATAGTTTGAGTCTATAATTTTATTTAAAACTATTAGACTGAATGAAATCACTGAAGGTGTGAGTTTAATTATAAAAAATGACAAGGTAACTCCAATTTTAAGAGATTCAGGAGAAGTAAATGAAGGAATCAAGATCTAGTTTACAGGAATAAAACTAATAGTGTGTGATATGCTGAAAGCTAAGAAATTGATGTGTTCAAGGAGGCAGATATGATCAAATGGATCAAATGATGCTGCTAGATTACTTAAAAAGAAACTGAAACTTACCCACTGGCTTAGCAATGTAGAAGTTATTGTGACCTTGAAAAGAACAGTTATGTGAAGTGATGGAGGCAAAAATCTAACAAGAGTAATTTTAAGCGTGAACAAAAGACATGAATGAGAACACTGAGTATAGATAATATACCTAGGAGAGAATAGAATGGGCCAGGAATAACTTTCATAGTGGATTTCAACTTCATATAAAATGGCTTATTCTTGTACAAAAATTGACAGTAACAATATTCTAACATTTGTTAATTTCTAGGAAAATGATACACAGGTGTTTTCCAGCATGCTTTGTACTTTTTACTTAAAAGAGGCAAAAAAAAAAAAGGTAGAACAAAAATGAGTCCTTTAGAAGAGATTTGAGAAATTCAAACTTTAGGAATTTGACAATTACTGAGAAAATCACGTAAAGAGAGGAAATACAGGCTAATTTAGTGAAGAGTAATTTATTACCACTATCTCTTTTATTGTCAAAAAATCTATAGGGGCTAATTATAGTTATGGTGAAAATTAAAGTGCTAGGTTAACTTGAAAGATGTGTTTTGATTTGTAAAGGTGAGAGGCAGAAAAGAATCAAGCAAGACGGATGACATGCATATCCTTTATGAAGTCTGGGATCAAAGACCTATGGCAAAATAAGTCAAATTATCTGTGAGTGTCAAAGAGATGATATGCAAGATTAGAAACCAGAGTCAAACAGAGGAACAGAGTCAAAAGCTGAAGGTAATTCTAGACTATGGGAGAAGGAAAGGGGAATAGTAGGTAGAGAACATGTAGATGTGAATTTGGATAGATGGCATCACGGACTCAATGTACATGAGCCTGATTGAACTCCAGGCGATGGTGATGAACAGGGAGGCCTGGCGTGCTGCGATTCATGGGGTCGCAAAGAGTCGGACACGACTGAGCGACTGAGCTGAACTGAACTGAGACTGCTAAACTGCCCCGAAGAAGTTAACTCTCTACCCATACTTCATAAAGAAAACCAAACTGCCTCTGGAAAACACTGTGACCCTAAATTTTTCTCTGAGTTTGGTCAGACTGCTTCTGACCCCTTTCAAATACAGAGATAGAAAAACAGAGAGAGAGAGACATGTGCAAGGGTGCTCAGTGGCTTCAGTTGCATCTGACTCTGCAACCCTGTGGTACATAGCCTTGCCAGGCTTCTCGGTCCATGGGATTCTCCAGGCAAGAATACTGGGATGAAGTTGCCATGCGCCCCTCCAGGGGATGTTCTCACCTCAGAGATTGAGCCCGCCTCTCCTGCACTGCAGGCAGATCCTTTACCCATTGAGCCACCTGGGAAGCCATACATATGTACATATACATGGCATTTATCAGGTATGTGTGTATCATACCTGATATACTACAAATAAATGTGTGTCTGATATATAGATAAATATGCTACAGATATGAACTAACAATAACATCCTTTATGGCAGTTATTTTGTTCTCTTATATATATCCATCCCTCAGTCTATGCTCAGAAAGTAGAAAGGATACATATACACTATTCAGTGAACATTGAAGTTCTTATATTCAATGGATAAACTCTGTAAATAACTACAGATATATACACATATATACACACACACATATATATATATGACATGTTAGTGAACTAAATCACATATAAAGACAAAGAAATTGCTTTTCCAAAGAATATGCTAGATTTCTTTTTAAGAAGAATATATTTATGAAATAAAATTTTATCTATTAAGCTAAATTGTATGTGGATATTATTTAGATTACAGATTTCATTTAGTGTTTCAAAATNCTTCATAAAAATGTATATCTGGAAACTGAGAAGATTGTACATTTGTTTTAAGACAACAAAAATTCAAGTAAGGACAGGAGTTAGGATATAAAATATAACTCAGGAAGTTAGATTTTTATAACCAATGGCAAAATGATCATGTATTCAAGATCCTGTTGAATTTTCTAAATGATGGAGAAACTGTTACTGAAGAGATCTTTCATAATATTTTGTAGAAATTAAGAAATTTCAATGTCTGCCCTTTATTTAAAAACAAAGTATTTCACATATTTTTTGTTGAATTAGAGAAAATATTTCAAATCCAGTGTTTTATTTCAGTTAAGATAGAGAATTTTTAACTCAATAGGGAAAGGATGCACTTTCAAACAGATGCCGAGATAACTTTTTTTGAAGAGTAATAGCATCAGTCTTTGTACACAACGTGAAATGGTAAGAAGTAAAATTACTTCATCACTGAAAGAATAGATTTTATATTTGTTTGCTTGGAAGAAAAGGAAAAGTGCACCTAACCATAAAGGCAAAGGGAGAAGCTATAATGTAAGATGGATTTTAATATCTAGGAAATGTGAAATATTTTAAGTCAAACATTCTCAGAAACAAAGAAAAAAAAATCATTTCGTTAAAAAACCCTTGCACCTGTAGGACAGAGACCTAATATCATTACTATAAACTCTCACAAATCAACAAGAAAAAGCAAATAACGCAAAGAGGGAAATATCCTCACAAAAAATGTAACACATGAGTTAATTAGTGGTATAAGGGGCTGGGTAGTAGCAGTAGTAGGGAAAACACATAACCTTACCAATAGTAAATACAGGACCAAAGAAAATAATAATCATGGGCCTGCCTGATGACTCGTGGCTTAGCGCTGCCCTACCAGAAACGGTTTTTGCTCAAACTCTTTAACATTTCTAATATGCATCAGTTTACCTGGAACAGTTCTAGTATCGAAAGAAGGAAACTAGGGGGACTCCTGACAGTCCCCCAGGAACAATGTTGGAGCAGGTGGAGGTAGCTTTGAGCCTGGAGCCTCTGGAGCAGTGGGTAAATCCCTATAGGATCCTGGATCCTTTTAGTTCGGAGATTTCAGAATTTTTTCGACTCATTTCTTTTTCCGGATTCGGTCCGGAAACCAGCCAGAATCGGAGGGGGTCCACGATCTGACCCGATCCGACTGAGAAACCATACTAGATCCACTGTGAAGCCCAGGTGAACAAAATTTTGTTTTAAGCCTGAATAGGCATCAGAGGAGAAGGCAATGGCACCCCACTCCAGTACTCTTGCCTGGAAAATCCCATGGGCGGAGCAACCCGATAGGCTGCAGTCCATGGGGTCGCTAAGAGTCAGACACTACTGAGCCACTTCACTTTCACTTTTCACTTTCATGCACTGGGGAAGGAAATGGCAACCACTCCAGTGTTTTGCCTGGAGAATCCAAGGGACGGCGGAGCCTGGTTGGGTCTATGGGGTCTCATAGAATCGGACACAACTGAAGCGACTTAGCAGCAGCAACAGCAGCAGGCATCAGAAGCCAAACTCTGCACTGAGTAAAGCATGCAAAAACGATGAGTTTATTGCAAATGTTCTGAGCTGCAAGCCGTCAAATTTACGGCTAGGAAAGCAACGTGTTCTTGGTTGCTCATAGACCTGTGACTTTTTATTGGGTAACTGAGAAAGTTATCGCTTTTTTCAGTGGATAGGAGGCCTGGTGGTCTTTTTCTCTATTTTAAGGATAGCTGAGACAAGGTTCAAAGCAGGCCAGAGACGGCTTAAACTGAATTGGTGTTTGGGGATTTGCTGGCATCCTCTGCTGATTTCTAAGAACTGCAAATTTCTGCAACTTCTGGTAGGTAAAGTTTTATTTTCTTAACTGCTCCTGTGTTGGCTACCTCCACTTTGTCCCCAGTGTAAGTGACTCCATTTTAGCTTTGGTTCTACAAAGGTTAACCTTACCAAAGATAAAAGTAAATTACAGTGGCCACAGTAGAGAACTTTTAACCTCTGATATTGTTGGATAGGAAGTTAGGCATGAGCAACTGAAGGGTGGCCTAGTGAAAAAGATATCAGCTTCTCTAAATCCCACCTCAGACACATCCCAGTGCAGCCTAAGAGAGCTTACGGATATGCTCTTAATACAAAATTAACCGCAGAGACTTTTCCACCTCTGGCATGTGCACCCTTGATGCACAGCTGTGTCCTCCAATGACCTTAGGCAGCCGGGAGGGAGTCCCTTAAGGGTTCATAAACATGCTGTACATATGTACATACATTTGATTATGCATGAATCAAACAGACTGAATTATTATCAGAAAGACGTGCAGTAGAGGCTGTTGTTATGTAACTTGCAACTGTTAATCGAAACTATCAGTCCATGCCCACTTAGATAAATATGTAAAAGCCCTGTCTTAAAAACCTCATATCTCATTGTTCTGGTGCCAGTGCCTCTCTTGGCTTGGCCCAGCACTCCCTTGAGGTATTGTTTCTGTTCTTTCTTCAATAAACTTGTTAATTCCAGGGGTAAGATCTCAGATTCTTCTCTGTGTCCTTACCAAGAACCAAGCCTCAAGAGGAAGGGTCCTCTGCGACTCTCCTATCCAGTAACAAGATAAGCTTATCCATTTATGAGATGCCCTAGGGAGAAAGAGGTCTCAGCCAGCCACTCACTCTAGAAGGTAAAAGGAAAATTATTTTTCTTTCTCTGCAGTTTCTGGTGGCCAGAATGAGACTCACTGAGACATCCCACTGACTCTGGAGCCTGCAGATGGCATCCTGTCAAAACTGCTAGAGGGTAAGAATTCTTACCAAAGTTAATGCTCCCAAACCACTATCTGTAGTGTCTGATCAGGAGAGAGAGGTAGAATTTCACACTGGCTCTTTCTTTCAAATTGGCAGGAAGCAAACATTGTTACCAATCCTTCCTTTCCCAGGGATAGCTATTGACTTCTTGTTTGACAGTTTGGCTTGGCCGCTGTTAGTGTGAAGGGCCCTCAAAACTATGGCTGGACAAACATATGGGTTGTCCACCATTTTGCAGGTAGGGGCCTACTGACTGCTGTAAGCTTCATGGGTGGTATCTAAGTCTTTTTTTTTTTCTTCTTCTCTCTCTTGGTTGTCTTTGGGAGTGGCTCTGAATCCTGGGAGAATAATATCTTTTGCACCCTGCTGGGGACCTTTCTTGTGTGCATGGCGTTGTTCCATACTACTAAGAATATTTTTTTTTTTTAGTATATCGATGATCAGAAGTTGGCCAAATTGGAAGCTGATACTCAGAACCTGACTCGCTCCAATAAGCTTAAGTGAAACTATGCACCCAAAGGGAAAGGAATATATTCTGAAGCCACTGTAGAAGGATTTACTAAAACATTACAAAGACATGCAGCTCTAAATCTAAAACATAGGGATCTTTCGATTTCTATCTTAGTTGAAGATCTCCCTAAAAGGGGAGTTTGTATCATAACAAATATCTCCTGTACCCAGATCATCAGCACCTCTGGTATTTTGCTGCTCTTTAGTCACTAAGTCATGTCTGAGTCTTTGTGAACCCATGACTGTGGCCCACCGGGCTCCTTGTCCATGGGATTTCCCAGGCAAGAACACTGGAATCTGTGGCCATTCCCTTCTACAGGGGATCTTCTCAACCCCTTCTACAGGGGATTCTCAATGAAGAATCCTCATTTCCTATATACTGAACACAATTCTTTACCACTGGGAAGCCCTCTGGTATTTAGAAATTCCAAAACTTAACAAATAAGCCATTTGGCTAAAATAGTTTGATGACCCTTCACATATATTTCTTGACTTATCTAATATCTTGTTTGATTCATTAAAAAAAGTAAAATTGCAATAATGAGGTAATTATATTCAAACTGATATCCTTTTGGACATAATCCTATATCCAGTGTCAGTGAAATGAATGTGTAACACCAGATTTGTAACACATATCAGAATATTAATGATTCAGAAATGAATGCTACAATGGAAACTTTAAGTTAGAAATTCAGTCCAAGATAAAAATAAAATAAAATATACACATAATATGTATTCACAAGAGTGGCTACTGGGGAATTATATGGGTAAAATTGGCAACAAATTCAATATATAAAAAATTCAACTAATTAAATAAATCTTCACATATTCATGAACTAGAATACTCTGCTAATATTGGAAAGAATGTTTTATAAAAAATACTTGATTCAAGGAAGGAAATGCTAACAATGAATTTTTAAACTTAACAAGTATGCTATAATAAGATTACTATGAGACTATTAAGAAAATGATAAATATGTAAAATATGTCTTATGTATGTAAATAGATGTTTATATGTACTCCATAGTGGGAGGGATTTACTAACAAACTCTTCCTGATTATTGTATTATTTTCTGTATCTTTGATCTGATTTAGATAATTTGGGGAGATTACTTGGCTTGGAACATGCTTTTTAAAGTGGGATTTTTTCAAACCTGCTTCATTTTTTAAAACTTAGGAAAAGCTTTCCTACTTCCTTCTCCATGTCAGCTTATGTCTCAAACCTTTGTACTCACAGGATAATCAGACCAAGGGCATTAGAACAATTTGAGAGCTTCTCAGAAAACTTAGTTTCCACCTAGATGAACTGCACTCGGTTCTATGTTGTAACATGCTCCAGAAATAATTTGTATGCATACTGAAGTTTGAGAAGCACTTCTGTAAAATATTAAGAGGAAGTGAAAATACGTACTAATCTCATAACAACTTTTCTGTTTTTGCCATTAACAGAATCATTTCAGAAAAAAAAAATCAAAGTTTAAAATAAACTTATGTGGTTGGAGCACTAATTAGTACAATTGTTTTGACAATTTGGAAATAGTATCAGAAATCTTAGAATGAATATATTTTCAGATCTAATAATATACAAATGGAAATGTATCCTAGTGAAAGAATCCAATGAAATGGTAAAAGTTTTATATACAAAGATGTCCATTGTAGCCTTATCTAAAATAGCAAAAAAAAAAAATTAGAAACAAACTACTTGTTCAACAATAGAAAAAAAATCTGGTAGTCTAGTAGGTAGAGTTTTATTCAACAACCAAAACTGTGTTTTAAAAAGTTTATATTTTAAATGCTTCTTTCTCCATTTTAATAATGTTACTATTAGTTATCTTTTATATCCAATGTCATTGCTTCAATTACTTTCTTTTTTTAAATATCTCTGGTAATTTTTTCCCATTCTTTATTTTCAACAATTTCTGTGTTTTAGATGTGTTTATTGTAAGCAGTTAAATTTTTATTTATCCAACCTGAAATGGCTTTCAGTAGGTAAACTTAACCTATGGTTCTGAAAACATTTTTTAAAAACAAACAAACAAAACCTGTTAGCTCTCTGCCCATACAAAATAGGCTATGAACTTGCCAACACATGGGTCAAAGTTTAACCCTTTCAAATTAAGTAACTCTAGTTAACATTTACACAGAAGTTTCCTCATGCTAGACACTATTCTAAAAACCTTACATATAATAATTTAATAATCCCTAGTAAGAACTATTATCCCCATTATACAGATGAGGAAAGTGAGAGACAGAGACTTGTCCAAGTAGTGATGAAACTAGAATTTGATCCCAGGCCATCTGACTCCAGAATCCACAGCCTTGATCACCACAGTATATTTCAACTTATAGATTAAAGAATGAAGCATGTATTTTACCATCTCCCTACTATCTTGTTTCACATTTTCTTTTACAGTTGATTAGTTCCGTATCAAGAAAGTGCAGTGTCACATCAATTATTTGACTTGACAGTGTCAGCTTCCTGAAGATCTGGGAAGCTTATGTTACATATCCTGGATGAGAACTCTTCATCATGTCACTTTTGTTGCTTGATACAATTATACCCAAATAAGTGGTCTGGCTTTCCTCAAGTCAGAGCACTTTGGGGCACTTGTTGTTGTTCAGCCTCTTAGTCATGTCTGACTCTCTGTGACCCCATGGACTGCAGTACACCAGGTTCCTCTGTCCTCCACTATCTTGAAGAATTCACTCCAATTCATGTTCATTGAATCAGTGATGCTATCTAACCATCTCATCCTCTGCTGCCCCTTCTCCTTTTACCTTCAATTTTTCCCGGTACCAGGGTTTTTTCCCAATAAGTCAGCTCTTCATCAAGTGCCCACTTGAAGGCAATTAATGAAAATATCTTGGTCAAAAGAATTGTAGGAACCTTTTATTAAAGCCACAGTTTCAGCTCTGTTTCAGGAAGTTTGTGCTATAAAATCAGTTGCCAACCTAAGCTTATTTATTTTCCTCATTTCCACTGAATCACTGTATTCTTTTTCCTTAAAAAGTTCCTTTTTAAAATGATATGTTCAGTTTACCCGTATGATTTAGAAAAGAAAACAGTATTTTAAGCAGAAAACATTTGTTTACTTTCAGTCAGTGATACTTTCTAGAATATTGAGAGCGATAAATATTCGTGGGATGCACTAAAGCTTAGACAGGGGTTAGAGAAACATTGGGCTTCCCTGGTAGTTCAGCTGGTAAAGAGTCCATCTGCAATGCAGGAGACCCTGGTTCCATTCTTGGGTCAGGAAGATCCCCTGGAGAAGGAATAGACTACCCACTCCAGTAATACATTGGGCTACCCTGGTGGTTCAGATGGTAGAGATCCACCTGCAGTGAGGGAGACCTGGATTAGATTTTTGGGTTGAGAAGATCCCCTGGAGGGGGGCATGGCAACCCACTTCAGTATTCTTGCTTGGAGAATCCCTATGGATAGAGGAGCCTGAGGGGCTATAGTCCATAGGGTCGAAGAATCAGACATGACTGAGCGAGCACAGCACAATTCTGGATTGCTACTATAAGCAACTGCCACAAACTTAGTGGCTTAAAACAACACAAATTTATTATCTCATAGTTGCTTAGTTCAGAAATCCAGTGGATACAGCTGTACCATCTTCTTCAGGTTTTACAAGACTGATGTCAAGACAGGGTTGTGTGTCTTTCTGAAGGCTCTAGGGATAAACTCATTTCCACATTTACTCAGATTGTTGTCAGAATTGTTTCATGCAGTTATAAGACTAAGGTTTTTCTTTACTTTCTGGCCAGTAATTGTGCTTAGCTTCTGGAGGGTGCCTATATTCCCTGGTCGTGCCTCCTATCCCCTCCATCTTCAAAGTAATCAAGAATTGAGTCTTTTTCATGCTTCAGATCTCTCCTCCACTTCCTTTTCTGAAACCTCTACCCCTCTCTCTTCTGGCCTTCTCTTTAGCTTTTAAGGGCTCAAGTGATTACCTTGGATCCACCTTGATAATTTAGAGTAATCTTACTATTTTAAGGTTATTTGATTAGTGACCTTAGTTAATCTGAAAACTCCCTTCACAGCAGTACCTGGATTAGTGTTTGATTAGATAACCAGAGAACAGAAAGGGCATATCTTTGATTTCTGTTTATTAGACTTTCTTTTTCATTTTTCTTTACTTTCCCTCTCTGAATTTCCAATTGGGAAATACAGTCTTTTAAAATATTTATTCTGCCTTTGATATTAAGTTAATTTTCCTGGCAAGAGAGTAACAGAAAACTCACTTCATCTCATTTGTGTTGCTTATCTTAATAAGTCCTTTCCCATCAGATTTTTAACTGCATTTTGAAACCATGTATTTTCATTTCCCATAGGTTTTTAAAATTTGGGGAAATATAGTTTTAGTTTTATTCTGCTTACTTGGTCAGATCATTATATTAACTTTCCTTTTAATTGAACACACTGTATAATAACATTTTAAATAGGCAACACTATTTACCTATATTCATACTGCTCTTACCTAACTATTTTTGCATATTGCTTTGCAATCCTCCATGTTTATATATTACATGACTGCAATCACAAGTATATAATGCTTTCTCTTTTTTCCAGTTTTGAAACTGTAGCTATAACTGATTATTTCATTTTTCTGTGAACTTTTCATTGCCTAGGGAAGGTACATGAGAAAGTAATATACAACCTTCAAAGTGTAGTTTAAAAAGTTACCGAGACCTGGATCCTGTCAACTTATCCTCCTCAAACATCACTTCTACTCATTTGACCCTCATATATTACATTTCAGCATAATGTAAAATTTGCATTTCTCACCTTTGCCCACATGTCGTCTATCTGACTTCATTTTCTTCTAACTACTATTTGCCTTTCAAGACTAAACTGATGTGTCACCTCCCTTCAGGAAATTTTCCTCATCCAGTTTAAGTGACTCTTTTATGTGTACCCACAAAATTATTTGCATATTTTTGTCAGAGAATTTTCCATATTCAATTATAATCATTTAATTATTTCTACAGCTCTCACAAGGACTTTAAAGTCCTTGTAAGCAAAGCCCATGCACTACCAGTCTTTTTACTTGGAATGAGTTAGGTTGGCTTCAGTTAACAAACACCTCTCAAATATCAGTGGATTAAGTCAGCACACGTTTTTGGTTTTTTGCTTGTTTGTTTTTAACTTTTACAATTGAAATTGTGTTTTTAAATTGTGTTGGTTTCTGCCATACAACACCAACAGGTTTCTTTCATCTTCACACCACACATGCTCAATGGAGCAGCTGGAGGCTCTTCTCCATGCACTTTTGACTAACAAGGCAGCCCGCATATCTAGAATTACCAGCTGCCTAGGCAGAGGAAAAGAGAAAGCATGATGAAGTATATGATGCCTCCTAAAACATCTTAAAATGACATGTTATGCCTGCTCACCTTTCATTGCCAAAGAAAGCACATGACCACCCCTATCATCGAGAGGAAAGAAGCTGACTCTTGTAAATGCCAGAAGTAGAGAGAGAATATTTGGTGAATAGCACTGCTGCTGCTGCTGCTAAGTTGCTTCAGTCGTGTCCAACTCTGTGACCCCATAGACAGCAGCCCACCAGGCTCTGCCATCCCTGGGATTCTCCAGGCAAGAGGACTGGAGTGGGTGCCATTGCCCTCTGGTGAATAGCACTAATAGCAGTGAATAGCCACAATCAGTCTCTCTAACTATGTGGACTAGATTCCTAGCATGGTCATAGCAAACTACCACAGACTGAGTGGCTTAAACAGAAATTTATTGTCTTACAACTCTGTAGCCTAAAAGCCCAAAATAAAGGTGTCATTAGGGTTGGCTCCCTTCTGAGGGATATTAGGGGAGAATCTCTTCCAGGTCTCTTTCCCTGACTTGAGGGTGATCATCGTCTCCCTGTGTCTCTTTACATAATCTCTTCATATCATATTGGATTATATGCTATAAGGACACTAGCCATATTGAATAAGGACCTACACTAATTATGAACTTATTTTAACTTGGTTACCTCTTTAATTCTGCAAATACCATCACATTCTGATGTACACATTAGACTTCGGCATATGTATTTAGGAGGGACACAGTTCAATCCGTAACAACATATAACAATATCACTGACATGTGATAATATCTTCATTGCATCAGTGACTAATTCATACCTGTTCTCATGTTCTTATAACCTTTATAACTATGATGTTAATGGATATGATTTAATGGATATTTACTTTTCTAGGCAGAGTGAAATAATAGTTATCACTGTTTTCTGTCACAGGAAAACCACAATTAACACTTTCTTCTTAGAGTTTTTTCCCTCCCAGTTGATATTTTGTTAGGATAATTTTCCTACAATGGATTAACTGGTTATACATGGATTTATAAATTCATATTGTAATACACATTCCAAAATACTCACTGGAGAAAAAAAAATCTGCTAATTAAGAATGTCA
>SJYQ01001297.1:668370-689134 GCA_006410935.1 Redunca redunca | reverse complement strand
CTGTAATTCCATATTTATAAAATAATATCTTAAATTTGCTTTTGAATGGATTTTATTACTTACCTAGATAACACTTCCTTATGTATGTGTGTGTGTATATATATATATATATTCATTCTTCAATTAATTTCTGACTCCACCATACTGTTCTGCTCAATATATTATGCCCAGTCCCTATTAAGATAAACAATGTAGGCACTCATACAATGGTTAGGAGTACAGACACATTATGTAGGAATAAATGCTGACTCTACCACTTAATGTCAGTGAAATCTGAGTAGTTTTCTGTGCTTCCTTCCTATGGTTAGTTTCCTCATTTACAGAATAGGAATCATAATATTCCATATCTCATTGGTTTCCTTTAAAGATTAAGTTTGTGCATATCCAGTGTTTAAAGCAAAGCTTATAAGATAGTAAGCACTCAGTAAATGTAGATTTTTATTAAAACTCTTGTCATTCTGTACAATTTAGATATTTGTGGACTTTTCTATATTTGCATTATATCTTTTCAGAGTCTAAAAGTAAATACTTTCCTCTTTCAATTGCTGCTTGCCACTTCTGAGTGCTTTTAAAAATCAAATTTATCATCGTATGATATATAGACAAAATACTGTATCAATTTTAATTGTATATTTTGATGGATTTTGAAATTGTATATACCCATGTATGCTCAATTGCTCGGTGGTGAATGACTCTTAGCAACCCCATGGACTATTGCCCACCAGGCTCCTCTGTCCATGGGATTTTTCAAGCAAGAATGCTTAAGTGGGTTGCCATTTCCTTTTCTAGGGTAAAGTCCTGAACCAGGGATCAAACCCACATCTCTTATGTCTCCTGCATTGTAGGTAAATTCTTAGCCACTGCATAAGCCCATATACCCATGTAATCACCATCAAGCTAGAATCAAGATTGCCAGGAGAAATATCAACAATCTCAGGTATGCAGTACCACTCCAATAGCAGAGAGTGGAGAGAACTAAAGAGCCGCTTGATGAGGGTAAAAGAGGAGAGTGAAAAATCTGGCTTAAAACTCAACATTCAAAAACTAAGATCATGACATCTGGTCCCATCTCTCTGTGGCAAATAGATGGAGAGAAAGTGGAAACAGTGACAGATTTTGTTTTCTTGGGCTCCAAAATCACTGCAGATGGTGACTGTAGCCATGAAATTAAAAGATCTTTGGAAAGAAAACTATGGCAAATCTAGAGAGCATATCAAAAAGCAGAGATATCACTTTGCCTATAAGGGTCCATATAGTCAAAGCTATGGTTTTTCCAGTAGTCACATACAGAGGTGAGAGTTGGACCATAAAAAGACTGAGCATGAAAGAATTGATGCTTTTGAACTGTGGTGTTAAAGAAGTCTCTTGAGAGTCCCTTGGACAGTAAGGATATCAAACCAGTCAATCCTAAAGGAAATCAACCCTGAATATTCACTGGAAGGACTACTGCTGAAGCTCTAAATAGTTTGGTCACCTGATGCAAAGAGGTGACTCATTGGAAAAGACCCTGATGCCAGGAAAGATTGAAGGCAGGAAGAGAAGGGTGTGACAGGATGAGATGGTGGGATGGCCTCACCGATTCAATGGACATGAGTTTGAGCAAACTCCAGGAGATAAGAAAGGACAGGGAATATTGTCATGTTGTAGTCAATGGGGTCACAAAGAGTTGGACATGACTTAGCAACTGAACGACAACATCATCAATATATTGAAAGAGCCCATTGTTCAGGAATCGTTCTCTCATGCTCCTTAGCAAACAATCAACACCCCATGTCTGGCCCCAGGCAACAATCAATGTGCTATGTGGCTCCCTTCTTTCTAGAAATCTGCCCTGCAGCTTGCAATGGCCTCAGCTTCCCTGTACTTTGATCAACATCTACTCAATTCTGTGAATCCACTAAAGTTTGGGATTCCTCCCCCTTATATTGTATTTGAAAAAGTGCAATTAAGCAGAAATCAGCATATAACAGAACACCTCATTTTTTCCCCTTCTTTCAAGAACAACCCTGAAAATAGCAGTTACATGGATTTTGTCCTATTTCCCTAGTTATGATCAAGAGGTTAAGTCTAGTCCTTTAAACCACCATGGCCATAAGTAGAGGTATATAATACTTATTTTAAAAGAATTTGTATTGTACTTTATGGTGTGCTTACAAAACTAAAATACTGAGGTACATCCACAAGTACAGGAAAATTCAAAGGCACATCTCTAAACAACCAAATATGTCACATCCTCATTCTGGAAACAGTTTCCTTAGTAATGTAAAAATACTCATTCCCCATGAAAACTGAATGAATTAAAATATTCTGTTCCCCAGTCATATCCCTTAATGAACACATTATGTCATCACTGGGTGCAGGGGGAGGGCTTGAACTTTTTTTTGTAGTACGGGACATTACTCTGGGCTGAGGACTGGGCAGGGCTAGGTGAGGGTGGCGGTGGTAGTGGTAAGGGGGTTGGAGGGGCTTGNCTGGGTGCAGGGGGAGGGCTTGAACTTTTTTTTGTAGTACGGGACATTACTCTGGGCTGAGGACTGGGCAGGGCTAGGTGAGGGTGGCGGTGGTAGTGGTAAGGAGGTTGGAGGGGCTTGGGGGGGGGAGGGTAGGTAGGCCAGTGAGGACACACAGAGGAGAATGACTGGGTCAGGGAAGTTGGGGGGCAGTGGTTGAATTCTGGGCTCATGGGAAGCACAAGATGATGGAGTAGAAGGACGTGCACTCATCTTCTTCTACGAGAACTCCAAAATTACATCTCAATGCTGAACAGCCATCAACAGGAGATTGTTGGATCTACTTCTGCTTTATTGACTACACCAAAGTCTCTGACTATAGATCACAACAAACTGTGGACAATTCTTCAAGTGATGGGAATACCAGGCCACCTTACCTGCTGCCTGAGAAATCTGTATGCAGGTCAAGAAGCAACAGTTAGAACTGGACACGGAACAGACTGGTTCCAAGCTGGGAAAGGAGTACGTTAAGGCTGTATATTGTCACCCTGCTTATTTATCTTATATGCAGAGTATATCATGCGAAATCAGTCAGTGATGCCATTTAACCACCTCATCCTCTATCATCCCCTTCCCCTCCTGCCCTCTATCTTTTCCAGTACCATCATCTTTTCCAGTGAGTCTGCTCTTCACACAGGTGGCCAAAGTATTGCAGTTTCAGCTTCAGCATCAGTCCTTCCAATGAACATTCAAGACTGATTTCCTTTAGGATTGACTGGTTTGATCTCCTTGCAGTCCAAGGGACTCTCAAGCATCTTCTCCAACACCACAGTTCAAAAGCATCAATTCTTTGATGCTCAGCTTTCTTTATGGTCCAACTCTCACATCCATACATGACTCCTGGAAAAAGCATAGCTTTGACTAGACAGACCCTTGTTGGCAAAGAAACCATATCCCACCCAACAACTCGCCATGTTTGAATGCAAACAAATTCAATTCAATTCCCTCAAAATCTACTCAAAACACATATATATTTGGTATACACCTTCCTATGTTTGACTTCCCTGGTGGCTCAGATGATAAAACATCAGTCTACAATGCAGGAGACCCGGGTTCCATCCCTGGGTCGAGAAGATCCCCTGGAGAAGGAAATGGCAATCCACTCTAGTATTATTGCCTGGAAAATCCCATGGACAGAGGAGCCTGGTAAGCCTCAGTCCATGGGGTTGCAAAGAGTCAGACATGACTGCGTGACTTCACTTCACTTTCCTATGTTTAGGTGTACTGGTAAAGTGAAAGTGAAGTCGCTCAGTCGTATCCAACTCTTTGCAACCCCATGGACTGTAGCCAACCAGGCTTCTCCATCCGTGGGATTCTCCAGGCAAGAATACTGGAGTAGGTCACCATTTCCTTCTCCTTTTCTTCTTTAGTGCATACTGGTAAAAGTACACACTAAATACTTCTCAGTAAATTACTGCTACAAGAAAGAGAAGATAGAAAGTAAAAATAGAAATATGCATACTTACAAAATATATATACAGCAGTATACTCACATTATTATATAAACAGAATAAAAATGTTTTGTTTTGATCACAGTTTGGGTAATTGATTAGCAGCAATGATTCAAAAGCAAAAAAATGGCTAAAGGGCTGTCTTTTTAAATTGCAGTATTCATTTTGAAATTAAGAGTTTATAAATTCAGTTAATTCTATTCTTATTCCTTTGGTCCTTGAACAAATTTGATGGGCCCAATAACATACTTCCTTTGTTTTAATTATGCACAGTATGTATTTTGATGTTGCCATTTTTCCTAAGAATAGCAAATGTTGCATTTTACTCAATACCTTTGATTTTGTGCATTACATGTTAAATGTTTTATTCTTCCTATAACAACTATTAAGCATGTTGACATCCACAATGTCCGAGCATGGCCAGGCATCCCTTAGGATGTCATTACTAAGAAAAACATAATTTTTGTGTTCACACTTTAAAAATAATATATGACTTGTCTTAAATATTAAAATGATGGTGGAAATCTACCTAGGGCTGACATAAAAGTGTCTGTGTCTCTTTAAATCCTATATTCTTTCTTCTCTCTCATTGTTTATTCAAATATACATGTACCTGTGTATATGAGTGTCAGTGTGTCTATGTTCATGTGTTATTATGTGTATATGTGTGTGTTGCAAAGACATGCTGTTTTATAATGACTCTAGGTATTCAAGACACCATTCTTACAGATGCACTATTCTGCCAAAGGCATGATGATATTGATGTTTGTTGAAATAAATGAACTGATATACTTATTCAATATATTGGTTTCTACTCCTTCACACACACACACACAAAGGCAAAAGAAAACATTCTCTTCCTATCTATTCCTTTCTGTCTCGCATATTCATTCTCAGACAAACTAGTAAATGTATACATAAAGCTAACCGATTCCATACTATGAAATACTTTTTTTATGGTGTCTTCTGAATGATCATTTGTTCCCTTTGCTTTCTGAATAATGGGAGCATTGTATGAGCTACATGAAACCCACGCAAAGTAAGCATATTTCAAACCAACTATGGTGACCCCTTTTTTCAAGTAACATTAGGCATTGCTGAAAAACTCCAGACAAAGTTTTAAGTTCGCTCTTTAAATGAAACACTTCAACAGTCCTTCTAAAACACTATCTGTAAATGTCAAGGTCAGTTGGGTGAAAATATTTACAAATGGCTTTGTTTCATGGGGAAAGGAGTCAGGAGGAGGAAAAGTTAAGACCTTTACCCAAGTTCTCAAAATACATGCCAGGTTCAGGCAGAATCATAACTAAGTGCAAGCTGGCAGTGTGATTCAAACATAAAGTCAAAACTAACAAGAAGGGAGGGTTGCATATGGATGGATTTGAGATAGACAATTTGTTGTTAACATGTGATGGTAGATTGTATATACACACACGTGCACACACGCATTCACATATACATCTACATAAACAAACTCAGAATTGTACCCATAGATAGATATGTAAATTGGATTAAGTATTCAGGGTTCAGGGAAGGCAGTATGCTATTTTAACTTGTTTCCAGTTCCTGTTCCTAAGGCTGGTTGAGATGTGGAAGAAGCCTCACTAAGTGACTAATGGTTCACATACAACTAGTAATAATTCATTGAGCATATATATTTGCAAATGCTGTGCTATTTATATTTTTTTCTTTAATCCTTGCAATATTATAGTGAGGGATGTACAACTTTTATCCTGATTGTGCAGATGATGTAACCCAAGTTGGGGAAGAAAACATATCTTGCTCAAGGTTTATAGCTACAAAGTCAACGATAAAGTCAGGATTTGAACTCAGGCCTCTCTAACTCTAGGCTTTGACGTCTCAACCACTAGACTTCTACTGTCAAATATGGTCCTCAGTAGTCACCTATGGTTATTTAAGTTTACATTAATTAAAAGTCAGTAAAAATTAAAATTCAGTTCCTCAGCCTCACTAGTTACATTTCAAATGCTCAGTAGCGACATGGATTTAGAGACAACCACATTGGCCAAGACAGATATAGATTTCTGTTACTGCAGAAAGTCCCCTGAGACAGTGTTGCAATAGACTGCACTGTTCCATCAGAAATTATTATTTTCTTACCTGATGAAACAGGCTTTATTTCAAAACCAAATAATTACCAGTCTTCTTCAAAGAGATCACAGTTCAGGTTGACAAATCCTCTTTCCCTATGCAAGGCTTCTCTGCTTCAGCACTATTGACATTTTGGCTTGAATGTTATGAGGCGGCTGTCTTGTGCATCCTAAGGTATTTAGTAGCCACACTGGTGGCCTCTACTCACTGGATGCTAACAGCATCCTCTCCCACTTGTGACAGTCAAATGTAGACATTGCCAGATGTCCTCTGGGGAACAGAATTATTCCACTTCATGATGTCACTCATAATAATATGTGAGGAAGGAAGCAAGTGCAGTGAAGTCTGAGAAGAAGATCTTTATTTAAAAAAATAACTTTTTATAAAATCTTTGTACTTCCTGCAACTGTAGCAACAGGTAGCCAGAGCCAGCAAGGCCAACAGAAAGCTTCCTTTCTTGCCAAACTTTATATTAATAACATTCAGGGCTCCTCTCCTCTCAGCCAGCCTGGTGGGCTGTTGCTAGAGACCCTGAAGATCTCTGAAGTAATAATACACTGACCAACTAACTTCTGAAAATGAATCAATGAATGAAATAACAAAGAAATGTACAAATGTGCTGCATCCCAGGACCTGACATTCTATGACATTTTCACAATGTTACATTCTCATGGCATTAATCTTAGTCTGGTTTTAGCCCCAAAGCAGACCTTGAAGCAAGCAGAATTTGGATACAAGTAGTTTATTTGGAAGGTGGTCCTAAGGAAAAACCAAAAGTAGAGTGGGTTGGTAAGATAGACATGGGAACATGAGGAGAAAAGTGTGTAAGTGTGTATTATCAATTCAGTTAGCCCAGTGGGTAACTGGAACTCAATTCCACGGAGGAATTCTTAGACTCAGTAAGGATGGTGTGTCTCAGAGTTAACCCACACAATAAACCTGGGATGTTCATAGACCAGCATGAGCCAGTCATGGAATAAAGACTTGTAGGAGGTGGCAGGTGGTTTTTTAATTCTTCATCACTTCTAGCCTGCCCTGGACAAACAGAACAATATTAAGCCAAAGAAAGCTCACTGACCATTGCGAGGCCCAGTGTAACAGTTCTAGGAGATGGGATCAGGACTTAGTCTGGCAGAGCAACCAATAGTAAATACAATGCATAGACATTAATAAGCCTACTTCTAAACCCCTATTTATATATCTACCTTTGTACTTAGGTAATTAACCAGTTAGTATCGGTGATCATCAAACTATTAACAGATGCAAGTTTTTATTCCAGTGCACTCTCCTTGGTGCCTGGCATATATCAAGTCCTCTCTAAGTCCTCATATATATCCCTCTCTAACTGTGAAGGGAGATATTCTCAAATAGGAAGGAATCAGCACAGATCATTATCTCCTGATCCTTCCACCTCATTCTCCTACTCCGGCCAAGTTAGGTTCCGTCTTTATTGTAAATGGCATTTAATTGTCACAATGTCTTGGATGCATTTTCTTGAGGTAGTAATTTTACAGATGAGGAAGTTAAGGCAAAGGATGACTTGTTAGAGATTATATCACTAAAAAAAAGTGAACAAATCTAGGAAATCTGACCCCAGGAACCACGCTTTTAATGATTATGCTCTTTGACATATGATAGAAGAACGGACGGATATGTATAGGGAATTGTGCTATTTCTATTAAGAAAATGACATTGGGAAAACCTGAAGTACAAAATAACCTGAACAAAAGAGGCAACACTGACAGAGAACGTTCATAATGATCCCAGAAAAGAAGGATATGGTTTCTATCTTTGGACAGAGAAACATATAGATGTATAATGGCTCTCAAAATCTGGAAAATAGGAATGATTAAACTTAAGAGAGAGGCTTAAATTTAAACAAAATTGCTTCATAAATATTTTAAAGCAAGTGACAAGAGGCAATCTTAAAAGCTTACCTGAAAAGTCAGGAAGCTCTAGAACCCTCAAGGTATGGAGGAAGAGAGTGTCTTGCACTCATAGATTTAAGGTACAGAGATTCAGGATATGACAGTGGACAGCAGACCATCAGTTGAGGATTAAAGAACCAGGAAATCAAGGAGACAATAGAGAGCCTAACCAGGAGAAACTATCACATTGGGACTGGAAAAGTGCATCCAAAAGAATAAAGAATTCTAAGAGTCAGCCCCATTTTATCCCCAGAAGCTGCTCCTTAATTCCTCCTCTTGTGGAAAAGCACAGACTTTTTGACCTGGAGAGCCCAGCAACCCCAGATTATATATATTTATATGCCCTGTCCTCTGATGTCGAACAGGCATGCATGAAGCTCCAGAAACAGTTCTAGAATCCATGGTTATCCAAAGTGCATGTAAATTAATGCTTAATAATGGCCCTCTACTGAATATTTAAATAAAATTTGAATAATATATAAATGACTTTCAAAAATATAAACTGTTGGCTAAGAAACAGGAAGATCTTTAAGGATTTCTCAGAAGTAATCAGTGTGTCCATTTGAGGCACAATATTTTGGCAAAATGTCAAATTATACTTAAGTATCCCCTGCCCCCTCACCCTTGGCCCCACAGGTGTCCACTTAACCACCTTTGCTTTTCCCGCTGGCATATTGCCAGGGTTTTTGATTCTAGTTTTGTGAAACTCAGAGTCTCCAAGTACCTTAAGGACTATCAGATTCTCATAATGAGATTAATTTTAGTTCACTTCAATTTAAAAAGCAAATATATGTCAGACTGTACTTTTAGGAAGAGAAAATGACACCATGAAATTAAAGGTCTTTGCCTCCTGGCAGGCTAACAGATCTGACCTTGAGCAGAAGCAGATAATACTTTCTCTGGGGCATCTTTCCCATCTCATGCTAGACAGGAGTCCACCTCTCAGGTGTCTACTGCTATCTGTTAGCTTGCTCCCACCTGCAATGAAAAGGAACACAAACTGTATGCTAGTTCCTGCCCTGGGAAATTGGTACATCACTGATCTACACAGAAACCCTGCAAGTTAGCTGTTGAACTCCTGCTTTACACATTGGGAAAATCTTTCAGAAAAGTTAACTGTCTGGCTGAAATATCTTGAGTAATAAATGAATTGGCTTGGAATCAAAGATTTCTCTGGCTCCAAATCCCTTCTTACAGGCTGAGGAGAGAAAAATTCCTTTTGTTGTTGTTTTTCTTTTCTCTTTAACCTTTGCCCAAAAAGATGTTTAATTATACATTAGAATCCACCTCTAAAGCACTGCAAGTCACACAGTCTTTCTGGAAACACCAAACTGAGGCAATGATAAAGTTTTGAAATAAAGATCTCAGGAACAATACAAACTGATTGGGTGGGGCTGGGGCTCCTTTATGGAAACTCCCATAAAAAGACACAAGGCAGATGCAGACCATGGAATTGAATAATCAATAACCTAAAGAGCTATTATCTGTGGGGCCCTAAATGGGAAACCTTAAAATAGAAAAGGGTGAGCTTTGCAGTCGGAAACTAAGATGGCGCCTGGCGGAAGAGATAGGGGCGTGGTATATGTTTGTCAAAACTTCTGATTGGCTCTCTTGATTTCCGTGCACGTAGATAGCGTATGATCACCATAGACTCCTGTTATAATGATGGCACATGACGATTTGACCTTTAACGTGATTGGTGCAACTATGGAAAGTCCCTCGCAAACCACCCCCCCAACCCCCGCTTGCCTTTATAAGCAGGGAGTTTGCAACAACAAAGCGGAACTGCACTAGACGGAACCCCTATTGCGTCTGATTGTCTCTCACTCGCCGAGGGGCTGGGTTGGCGGGCAGCAGGCTCACTTTTCCTCGGGACCCCTCAGCTCTACTGAGGGAAGTTCCACTGCCTCTCTCTCTTTCTGCGAAGCGACCCCTGCAGAAACTGGCACCCAACGTGGGGCACGCGAAGTGGACAGACAGAGGTGGTGACACCGTGCGGCTCTGAAAGAAGAAGCGACGAGGGACCCTAGGCTGGTCGCAGCATGGAGCTCCCCTTGAGGAGTATCGCCCGAGGTAAGCCGGACTTCAAGGTGGGCCCCCCTCTTCTTTAAGGGAAGTAGCAAAAAACTCTCCTGACTTATCTTCCTTCTGATCTGTCCTTAATTCCTTTTTTTTTCAAGAGTTTCAGTGAATGGGTGAACAGTTGCAGAGGCAATTGACGAGTCCCAGCTAGGGCTACACTCTGGCAGACTCTGAAGGCCCTGCAACACGTGAGCCTCAGTAACTAGAGCCCGACCGGGTGAAACTCTCCTTTAAATATTCTTAACTGAGGACGTGGCCTAAAATCTTCCCTGTGGGCATGGGTCAGGCACTTAAAAGCCATTAGGGCGCCTGCCACTTGAAGACTTCCGTGACAGGATAAGGGGGTCACGAAACGGGCTAGAAACCTCTAGGGTGCCCGCCTCCAGCAAGAAAACTTCCGTGCAGCGATGCAGGCACATAGTTTCAAAAGCATACCACAAGCCCAACTTTCTGGCTGCCACCACTCCTGGTAGGATTTTTGGTGGTTGTCCTCAGTGATTTTTCTTTCTATTCTCTCCTGGCAACATGGGAAATAACATTGGTAAATCTGATGAGCCCACACTCAGGGTACTGAGATATATGCTCATAAGCAGGGGACTTGAGATTTCTGATGCTCAGGCCATTAAGGTCTGGGGGACCATTGTACGGTTGGCCCCCTGGGTTACTTCGGCCAATCTGTTCTCTTGGGACACTTGGGATAGAGTGACTTGCTAGGCAGCGAGAGGTCCAATACGGTGAGGAGCCCCCCTTAGGGTTCTGTCTGACCATTTTGGCCCTCAAGCTCTGCTTTTCATGGAGCGAGGAGCATGTCACTGATACGGGTGCCCTCAGTTCAAAGTCAGAAAAACAATGGGAAAAATTTGACGAAGAATGAGTCATGTTGGACCAAAATATAGCAAAAGAGACTAGGGAATAAAGACTCTAGAGCGAATAGTGGGCCATGGAGACTTTTGGGGATGATAAAGGGGTGGAAGAGAATAGAGACCCCTCTGATGCCTCGGGACCGGGAGTCCGGGGGAGAGATCTATGCCCCTCCCTGCCTCCCCCATTTGAAGAAGTTTCGGGAGCACCTTGGGTGGAAAAAACAATGAGGTCACCCTGGAAAGGGAAAACCAACCCCGGGGACCCTTGGGGATTCCCGCTGCCCTTTATCAGCCCAACTCAAGACTTCCCTGTAAACGTTAACCTGGGGGGGAATAGGCCGGCAGCTGGTACCCCTGGGAGGCCAGTGATTTAAAAGAGCTCAAAAAGGCAGTGGCAGAGGATGGCCCAAACTCCCCGTGGGCAGAAACTATTCTCCAGGGCTGGCTCATCAACCTTGTACAACCCAAGACTGGAAGATGCTATGTAAGGCAGTGCTCCCCAGCAACACCTATATCAAATGGTGTGCCTTTTTTAAGAAAAAATGTCATGCTCAGGCAGAAAGAAATCAAGCTGCCAACCCTGCTATCCCGGTGACTTTCAGGATGTTGTCAGGGACGGGAGATCAATGGAGTACGGGACCTCAACAGGCCACCATCCCTGCTCCTTATACAGATCAAGTATGGGCCATATGCCTGGCCGCCTAGATTGGAGGGTGCCCCAACTGTTTCTCTTTAAGCCTATACCAGATGCCCTCAATGTTTTTACTAAAAAAAAAAAAAAAAAAAAAAAATGGTGCAAAAGCCGTCGTGTTCCAGCTGCCACAAGAGTCACAACAGCCAGATCAACATATACGAAAATATTTTGGGCCTTGTGAGGGGTCTGCACAGTTTAAAGAATTATTTGCTGCTGTTATAGTGCTCACAAAAGTCCCTGAACCTATGAATCTGTTTTCTGACAGTCTTTATGTAGGATTGCTAAATTCTCACATATGGCTAGATAACAATCCTATTACCCCTGCCCTTATGATACAAGCCCAAACCCTGTTACTTGAACGGGTTAACCCCATTTATGTACACCATCTTAGGGGTCATCAAAATTTACCTGGATTACTTTCAATGGGAAATTCCCTGGCTGATAGAGCGGCCTCCCTTACAATCCAAGCTTGTAACTTACAAGATGCCTATGATCTTCACGATCTTACTCATATAAATTGGAGAGGGCTACATAAAAGGTTCCCACAGATCCCTATTAGAGAATTAAAGAAAATTATACATACTTGTAAATCCTGTCTTCCTTATTTACAAGTACCGCCTTTACAGCCCCCAGGAGTAAACCCTCGAGGGCTAAAACCCAATGTGCTGTGGCAAACTGATGTAACCCATTATTCTCCTTTTGGAAAATTTAAGTATGTTTTTGTGTCTATTGACACTTACTCTCATGCCTGCTGGGCTACTGCCCACACAGGAGAAAAAGCAAAACATGCTCAAAACCATTTTTTACAATGTTTTGTGACATTGGGCCTTCCCCATCAAATAAAAACAGATAATGGCCCTTGCTTCATCAGGCAGAGCTTACAAAAATTCTTCCAACAATGGCACATTCATCATAACACTGGAATCCCACATAACCCTCAGGGACAAGCCATAATTGAGTGCCACCATCAAAATTTAAAGGCTCAATTACAAAAACAAAAAAGGGGAATAAGCCCTCATCAGCAACTTGGAATGGCACTCTTTACTCTAAACATTTTAAATTTTTCAAAGAATGAACCGATACCATGTTTTCAAAAATATTGGTCTAACCAAGAAATAAAACCTGAAATACAAGTAAGATGGAAAGACCCCATCACTGGCCAGTGGAAGGGGCCCGATCCACTCCTTACAATGGGAAGAGGATTTGGATGCATATTCCCCATTGGGGACCCCAGCCCTATATGAGTGCCAGCAAGGAATCTTAAATTTACACCACAAGAGAGAGGTCAAATCTTAAAATCTGACACAGAGACACTCACATATTGAGCCCAGAAACAAAAAGTTCTTGAGGCGATCTTTTCTTTCCTTTCAGATCATCAATGCGGCGACCCTGGTGGACACTGCTCCTGGTGATCGTCGGATTACCTATTCTCTCCTTGCTAACCTTCGTCATGGCCACAGGCTGTGCAACGGTTTTTAAAATCTTTGAAGCCTGGGTTTAGCGACCCATCAACCATGAGGGAACAACAGTGTCAGCGTCCGTGCTGGGAGTTCAACAAACTCAGACCATCAAGGTTATAAACAACATATCCACTGCCTCTGCTCAGGGATTTCAAACCAGCTCAAACACCTGAGATCCGCCATGGCGGGACTCCGACAGCAGCTTGGTCTCCACGCCAGAGTGATCCGGACGTTGGCACACATAGACTGCAATGTGAGATACCCCAGCTTTTGTCTGACAGCTTTTCCAGTGTAAATGACTCTATTAACAGGTGAAAAAGGGAGCAATGGATCTATGGGACTGGATACAAAGTCTATTTACCTGGTTTCTATCTGATTGTTTTTGTTGTTTTACTTGTTGTAGGGTTAAAGGTAAAAAACCTCACAGCCCGCAATAGATGCTTACAACAAAAAATAGTTACGCTTTCCCAGGTCGTGGAAAAGGAGCCCCACGTTGGGCACCCACAAAACCCCTGGATTTATTTAGCCCTTCAAGAGATTAACTGAGACATATAGATAAAAAGAGTTCTAGATGCCCATCATCTAGAGAGATTCCGCCTAGCCCCCAAGAGGTGGCTGGATAGCCAATGACGGGTAAGACCCTCAGAGGAGGGCAACCTAAGACAGGCACAGCCACGAGAGGGGCTGGCGAGGCTGGAGGTTGGCCGCCTACAGCTTTATGCCTTGCTCTACAGAACATCAATACAAATGTCTTGAGGGCTTAAATAAAATAAAAAAGGGGGAGATGTGGGGCCCTAAATGGGAAACCTTAAAATAGAAAAGGGTGAGCTTTGCAGTCGGAAACTAAGATGGCGCCTGGCGGAAGAGATGGGGCGTGGTCTATGTTTATCAAAACTTCTGATTGGCTCTCTTGATTTCCGTGCACATAGACAGCACGTGATCCATAGACTCCTGTTATAATGATGGTACATGATGATTTGACCTTTAACGTGATTGGTGCAACTATGGAAAGTCCCTCGCAAACCACCCCCCCCAACCGCTTGCCTTTACAGGGAGTTTGCAACAATAAAGCGGAACTGCACTAGACAGAACCCCTGTCGCATCTGATTGTCTCTCACTCGCCGAGGGGCTGGGTTGGAGGACAGCAGGCTCACTTTTCCTCGGGACCCCTCAGCTCTACTGAGGGAAGTTCCACTGCCTCTCTCTCTTTCTGCGGAGCGCCCCCCACAATTATCCAAATGGTCTTAATAAAAAATCTCATAGTAGAATAGAAACAGCTTAGTGGAAGAGCTCTAACTAGCAGAGTGAGAGGCAACCAGCTCAGAGAAACTATCATTAAACAGATTAAAAAGAAAAATCAGGGGAAAGAAAGCAAGCATAACACCAGCTCTCATTCACTGACTCCTTACAATGAACCAGGCTCTATGAACCACATTTCACATTCATCATTTCACATAACTATCAGTGAGTGAGCAAGAGTCGCTCAGTCATGTCTGACTCTTTGCGACCATAGTCCATGGAATTCTCCAGGCCGGAATACTGGAGTGGGTAGCTGGTCCCTCTTCCAAAAGATCTTCCCAACCCAGGGATTGAATCCAGGTCTCCCACAGTGCAGGCGGATTCTTTACCAATTGAGCCACCAAGGTTATTAAAACACCCAAAGTTCTCCTGATAGAAGTTGAACCTAGATATATCTGATTCCAGGATATTTCATACCTCCTTGATAATTAGAAATGGAAGAATGTCCCCTAAATGAAATCAGATTTATAAGTGATCAGTTCTTTTATGACTGGTGACATCAAGGATTCAGATAACAATTAGTCAGTTCCCTCATCCTATGTAATCATGTTCACAATATTGGAGTCTGTATTAAAAATTTTGTGTCATCAAGAAAAGTTTACACTTTGTTTAGCCATCTTCTCTTTGAAAAGCCAGAGGTTCATTTACTGTGTCTGTGAAGGTTTTCCATTTTTATTATTGTTTACTTAATATTGACACTTCTAAGAATAATAAGTCCAGAGGATGAATTCAATATCAACATTTTTAATCTCACCTGTAGAGGATGCCCTTAATAGTGGCTGAGCAACTTCAGTCACAACCTATCTCCTTACTCTTGGTCTGTTTTCTCACATTACAAATCCTCCAAATCTTTCCAAAGTACAAATCAGAAAATTCACATTTCAGCCTCTTCTGCAGCTGGATGCACACACATGACCTACTTCTGACAATTAGAAGGACCCATGGTGATGTGGATTTTCAAGTGAACTATACAAGAAAGGTGCCACACAAGCCCCACAGGCTCCACCTCCCACAAAGGCAGTGCCCCATATGATCAGTACTTAATTGCAGATATATAGCAGCAGTAGCAGCAGATTTTTGCCTAATGAATCCCCCCACCTCTACTTGTCTTACTTCTCCAACCCCTTTCCCTTCTGTGGTTTGGCATAAGTCATGGAAGAGTAACTTCCTAGCTTGGCTCCAGTCCTCTATGAAATTCTAACCTGATAATCTCATGCTCAGTCACGTCAGTCATGTTCAGCTCTTTGCAACCCCATGGACTGTGGCCCACCAGTCTCCTCTGTCCATGGGATTCTGCAGGCAAGAATACTGTAGTGGGTTAACATTTCCTTCTCCAGGGGATCTTCCCAGTCCAGGGATTGAACCTGCATCTCCTCTATCTCTTGTACTGCAAGCAGATTCTTTACCTGGGGAAGCCCTATAACCTGATATGTGCTGTGTGCTTAGTGCTGTGTGTTCAGTTGTGTCCAACTCTTGGACTCTTCTCCAGGCAAAAATACTGGAGTGGGTTGCCATGCCCTCCTCCAGGGGATCTTCCCAACCCAGGGATCGAACCCAGGTGTCCCTCATGGCAAGCAGATTCTTTGCCATCTGAGCCACAAGAAGAAGCTCAAGAATAACTGGAGTGGGTAGCCTATCCCTTCTCCAGGGGAGCTTCCCAACCCATGAATTGAACCGGGATCTCCTGCATTGCAGGCGGATTCTTTACCAGCTGAGTTCCCAGGGAAGCCTCTAACCTGATATAAACAAATGAAAATTGTTAGGTCCCAACCCAGACCTACTTAATCAGTAACTGTGGTTATTACCCAGAAGAGAGAGAGAGAGCCTTATTGAAGTGTAACTGACAATAATAATAATAATAATGATCAGCCAATCATCTTTAACAAACAAACAACAACAATATACTTGTATGCTTGATCTAGCCAGAGTAGAGTCTGTGGTTTACAGAAAGCAAAAATAATAACAAAATACCCAGACGACAACCAAAAGCTAACACCTCCTCATAAGAGAGATGCTATAGAACTAGCTTTTGAAGCACTGTAATATCAAAGGGTACAGGTTTAGTGAAAATATAAAATATTTTCTGGATATATACATATTGAAAGAAAGTTTGATCTCAAGAGCTTAAACTCAGAAAGTTTGAGTTTCAGTGGATTCAGATGATGGTCCTAGTTTGCTTGTTCATATTCCAGTAAGGACCTTACAGAGTTGCAACATTAGCAAGCTCATCCCTTCTCTTTCAGTTGTTTCTATATTCATTATAAAAAAAGAGATGAGAAGAACATTTAGGTTAGATACAAGTTCTATTTATAGAGAGCTGCTCACTGTTTTCATGTATCAGTAGGTCATTACAACCCCAGGGAGATGATGGCATCCACCTCTTACCTTGATTGATAGGGAGAATTCTACTCTGTATCAAAGAGACCACATTGCATTGTGCTTAACAAATGGCTCAGGACCTCTATCAATAATTAATTATGTCCCCTTGAGCATGCTATTACTTAGTCTCTTGTAAGACTTGGTTTCTTTCCTTGTATTTTGGGACTAAAATATCACTTATAAGGATATTTATGAGTAGCAATTCATGTATAAAGTGCCACATATGCAATAAGCACTTTACAAATGCCAGATATGCTATGAAAAATATAAATACATTTATAGCAATCATTTATCTTCTTAAGCAGTTCTGATCTCACATTTCTTTCAGAACTTCTGGTTTCTGTGACCTGCTGCCACAGCATCCAGTCCAGTTCAATCTAGATAAAGTTAAAAGGCAGTCTCTAGCTTAGAATATATCCAGAATACTATGTCTTCAGCTGCCTTATTCCCAAGGAGAGGTTGAACTGCTAACTCTGTATAAGAAACTGTATATTTAGGGGTGAGGACGGAAGGGGTATTTATGGAGGGAAAGCAATGGCGATTTTAAAATATTGCTCATAAAAATTAAAGAAGTCAAAGCACTTAGACCCATTATATGGAAGACGCCACATTGGAAATAAATTTTTAATGTGGCAACAAGAGTAAGTATCACAATACACAGCTGTTTGGCTCTACACAGCCAGAATTATCTAACTTTTGATATGGTTTCCCTGCATATCACACGTTGTTGTTCAGTTGCTCAGTCATGTCCAACTCTTTGTGACCCCATGGACTGCAACACGCCAGGCTTCCCTGTCTTTCACTGTCTCCCGGAGTTTGCTCAAACTCAAGTCCATTGAGTCAATGATGCCAATCCAACCATCTCATCCTCTCTCGCCCCCTTCTCCTCCTCCCTCAATCTTTTCCAGCATTAGGGACTTTTCCAATGAGTCAGCTCTTTGCATCAGGTGGCCAAAGTGTTGGAGCGTCAGCTTCAGGGGCAGTCCTTCCAGTGAATATTCAGGGCTGATTTCCTTTAGGATTGACTGGTTTGACTCCATATAATCTTAAATGTTCTCTAGCATTTTCTGCCAGTGTATAGACTTCAACGTGAAGCCCTGTTGAATCTGCCTTCTTATTCCAGTGTTTGCTTTAAACCTTGCTGACTAAAGATATAGAAAAGAGTAAGTCAGCAAATTTACCAAAGGCAGACCAATGTTCTTCCCTTTACCTGTTTGTAACCTCCCCTATTATTACAGAGGAATTGCACCAAACTTTTCACAGGTTTATGCTGGACTATTTAAATCAGATGGACAATATCTTTTTCTGTCTAACATTCATAGAGAATAAGATGATGCGGCTTCTCTTAATAAGATACTATGCTTAACAATTTGTATCACTAGCAAGTGGCCAGTATAAATCCCACAGGCAATTTATTAGCAAAGCTAATGAACTGAACTAGATGTCTAAATGTTAGTTTGAATATATTTTAGTATTGGCAAAGTTCATTGTGTATATGTTTGTTGTTCTTGTTGCCCACAACTCTAACTTATGTATAAATCACAATTCTATTTGCGTGTAATTCATCCTGAGATTTTTCTGGCATCATCACTTACACTAATGAAGTAATAATTTGGTTTGGAAAGGTCTTCCAAAGGCTGAATTTAGGACTGAATTTACAATCAACTTTTTTGACCCATGTCATTTTTCTTTGTTATATTTTAGAATGAGAGCTGTCCAATATTATAGTCACATGTAGCTATTTACATTTACATTACTTAAAAATTAAATACCTTAGTTGAGCTGGCCACATTCATGTGCTCAACAGCTAGTGGTTAACTTAATTGGACAATATACAGAGCATTCCTATCTGCAGGAGAAATTCTGTTTACCACTATTCTAAAAGAGGTGTTAACAATTATGTTAACAATAAAGCAAAGTGATGGTAATAAATTAATTAAAAATACTCATTACTTGCTAGGCAGTTAAGAAGGGATTGGATACTATTATTATTCTTATTTTAGAGTTTGAAGAGGCATGACTGGTGGGATATAATTACAAACAATTTAACTTGTGCCTCCCACTGTCTTTCAAATACACCCAACGTAGCAAGTTTTCTTTTGACTCCCATGTGAAAATTTAGAGAGTGTGAGACTTTTCTTTACTCCAGGAAATTTATTCTATAACCTTTAGTCACAAAACATAGTATCAATTTAATAATTAGAATTCCTGATCCCATGTAATTATTAAAGTTGTGAAGCTGATTTAAAATTGAGGCTTCTGCCCTCCTACAGTCTGGATCCATTGCTGGTAGGAAGATGTTATGTGCTAAGAGAGGTTTAGTTGGCTTCTTTCATGTTTTTGTGCCTAGTATGTGTTTTCTTCCTTCATCAGCTAGAATATAACAGCTGGTTCTAAGATAACATTTCTACTATGGTCTGATTATTCACAGAATGATATTTGTTCGTTTCCAAGGCAAACCATTCAATATTACAATAATCCAAGTGTATGCCCAACCACTAATGCTGAAGAAGCTGAAGTTGAATGGTTCTATGAAGACCAAGCTGACATCAAGATTGCCAGGAGAGATATCAATAACCCAGAATTCATATATTGAATCCTAATGTTCAATATGATTACAATAGGAGGCAGAAGCTTTGGAAGGTGATTAGATCATGAAGATGGGGCCCTCATGAATGAGGTTTAGTTATTCTTCAGTTGCTCAGCCCTGTCTGACTCTTTGCAGCCCCAGGGACTGCAGCACACCAGGCTTCCCTGCCCTTCACCAACTCCCAGAGCTTGAGCAAAGCTCAGCATCAGTCCTTCCAATGAATATTCAGGACTGATTTCCTTTAAGATTGACTGGTTTGATCTCCTTGTTGTCCAATGTTCTCTCAAGTGTCTTCTCCAATACCCCAGCTCAAAAGCATCATTTCTTTGGTGCTCAGCCTTCTTTATGTCCAACTCTGACATCTATACATGACTCCTGGAAAAACCATAGCTTTGACTAGACAGCCCTTTGTTGGCAAAGTAATGTCTCTGCTTTTGAATATGTTCTCTAGATTTGTCATAGCTTTTCTTCCAAGGATCAGGCATCTTTTTATTTCATGGCTGCAGTCACCATCTGCAGTGATTTTGGAGCCAAAGAAAATAAAGTCTCTCACTGTTTCCATTGTTTCCCAATCTGCTTGCTATGAAGTGATGGGACCGGATGCCATGATGTTAGTTTTTTGAATGTTGAGTTTTAATCCAGCTTTTTCACTCTCTTCTTTCACCTTCATCAAGAGGCTCTTTAGTTCCTCTTTGCTTTCTTGCCATAAGGATGGTGTCATCTGCATAGCTGAGGTTTTTGATATTTCTCCTGGCAATCTTGATTCCAGCTGTGCCTCATCCAACCTGGCATTTCGCATGATGGTCTCTGCGTATAAGTGAAATAAGCAGGGTGACAATATACAGCCTCGACATACTCCTTTCCCAATTTGGAGCCAGTCCATTGTTTCAAGTCTGGTTCTAACTGTTGTTTCTTGACCTGCATAAAGGTTTCTCAGTATTTGGGTGCAATCTCAAAGAATGACAGAATGATCTCTTCTTGTTTCCAAGGCAAACCATTCAATATTGCAGTAATCCAAGTGTAGGCTCCAACCACTAACGCCAAAGAAGCTGAAGTTGAATAGTTCTATGAAGACCAAGCTGGAATCAAGATTGCCAAGAGAAATATCAATAACCTCAGACATGGCAGAAAGCGAAGAGCAACTAAAGAGTCTCTGGTTTTGGTATCAATATAGTGCATGTAATATCATAGAATAATATTATAAGTATTTCCTCCTATTCGGTTTTTTTTTTTTAAGTTTATAAAGGAGTTTCATTAATTGTTCTTTAAATTTTGATAGAGTTTACTAATGAAAATTTTATGTGGCCTGGATTTTTTGTGGGAAGTTTTTCAAATTACTGATTTAATCTCCTTGCTTTTTATAAATATATTCACATTTTCTATTTATTCATGAATT